>JAWQEG010001791.1:15000-20000 GCA_033782935.1 Petrolisthes cinctipes | reverse complement strand
AACTACATATAACCACCACCACCACAACAACAACAACAACAACACCAGATTATCCAACACATTGTCAGGGAGTTATTAGGGTTCAGTAGTTAATAGTTTAGGGTTAGTTGATTAATTTAGTAGTTAGGGTCTAGTCAGTTAGTAGTTAGAATTAATAATAACTACATATAGCCACCACCACCACAACAACACCACCAACACCAGATTATCCAACACATTGTCAGGGAGTTATTAGGGTTCAGTAGTTAATAGTTTAGGGTTAGTTGATTAATTTAGTAGTTAGGGTCTAGTCAGTTAGTAGTTAGAATCAATAATAACTACATATAGTCACCATCACCACAACAACAACAACAACACCAGACTAACTCAACACATTGTCAGGGAGTTATAAGGAGTAGTTAGGGTTTAGTCAGTTAGTAGTTAGTTGATTAATTTAGTAGTTAGGGTCTAGTCAGTTACCGGTAGTAGTTAGGAGAGGTTAGTACTGTAGTTACCAGAATTATATGTCTTGCTCCCAGACTCGTTGTAATATTATACCCTTGGAAGCTGGGGAATTTCCTGTGACCTTTATATTCATCTCCCAGGCAGTGTTCTAAACTATATAAAAGGATGGGGGAGGGTGATACAACATTCTAACACCTCCTAACACCTTCTAACACCTCTTAACACATTCTAACACCACCTGTCATTACATTACGACCTCCTAACACCTTCTAACACCATCTAACATCACATTACGACCTCCTAACACCTTCTAACACCAACTAACACTATCTAACATCACATTACGACCTCCTAACACGTTCTAACACCAACTAACACTATCTAACACCACATTACGACCAATATGAGTACTACAAACAAACAAACCTTCAGACACCGTTTTATGTTTTTAATTAAGGGGGTGCGGGAGTAGGGGACAGGCTTGGGGGGGGGGGGTTTGGGGGGTGCGGGAATAGGGGGACAGGCTTGAGGAAGGGGGGGGGGGTAGAAAAGCCTGTCCCTTATTCCGGCACCCCCCCTAACCCCCCCCTCCCCCAAGCCTGTCCCCCTACTACCGCACCCCCCAAAACCCCCCCGACCCCATTATGGGTATAGGAGGATACTGATTCCTCCAAAGTATGCATATAAACAAAACAAAAAAAAGAAAAACAACACACACACACACACACACAAAAACAAAAAACAAGAAACAGTACCAACTTAACACTGGTTTTTTTTTTTAAGAGTATAGGATATTTTTCTTTTTTTGGTAAAGTGGAGCGTCTTAATTCATCCAAAATATGTAAAAAAAAAAAAAAAAAAACACACACACACACACATTACCAGCTCTCTCTCTCTCTCTCTCTCTCTCTCTCTCTCTCTCTCTCTCTCTCTCTCTCTACCACCATTTTATCTACTTCCTTGCCACTTTTCTTTCCCTTCTCTCTCTCTCTCTCTCTCTCTCTCTCTCTCTCTCTCTCTCTCTTTTGTATATAATTATTTGCTTTCGTAAGTTTTGGAGGGATTAGGTTGCCAAAAAAATTATTCCAACATTATATAATACCTCCTTTTAAAAGTGAGGGTGAAATATGAGTCAATTATCTGTTTATAGAAAAAGTGTTTATTTATTTATTTATTTGTGTGTTTATTTATTTATTGGCTCGGGTTCAAAGGGGCGCCCAACCAACCCTTTAAGTATGTATTATCATCATCATCATCATCTCTCTCTCTCTCTCTCTCTCTCTCTCTCTCTCTCTCTCTCTCTCTCTCTCTCTCTCTCTCCTTTGTTGTCTACTATCTTGCTACTTTTCTTTTTTCCTCTCTCTCTCTCTCTCTCTCTCTCTCTCTCTCTCTCTCTCTCTCTCTCTCCTTATACTACCTTTTTATCTACTTCCTTCCCACTTCTCTCTCTCTCTCTCTCTCTCTCTCTCTCTCTCTCTCTCTCTCTCTCCTTATACTACCTTTTATATCTACTTCCTTCCCACTTCTCTCTCTCTCTCTCTCTCTCTCTCTCTCTCTCTCTTCCTGCTGAACGGTACAACAGTGTGGACCGGCGAGTCTTGGGGGGGGGGGAGGTGAGTGGGTGGAGGGGAGGGAGGAGGGGGGGCGTGGTGGTGGGGGTGGTGGGGGGGGAACAACAGCATCTAGAAGGAGGGGGTGTACGGGGGAGGGAGGAGGGGGCGTGGTGGTGTGGGGTAGGGGGGTGCTACCAGACAGGGATTGGGGGGGGGAAAGGGGGGAATAGGGGGTGTACCAGAGCATAGGGCGGGGGAGAGGAGGAGTAGGAGGAAGAGGGAGGTGCCGTAGTGGTAGTGGTGAGTAGTGGTGGTGGTGGTGAAGGGAAGCAAGTCAACTCCAACTCTCTGCTCAGTCATCATCATCATCAGTCCTACTTGGTCCGTCCCTCTCCGTCCCTCAGTGTGCTATCGGCGACCACAGAGTGAGGAGTTACTCGTCTGGTAGGCTGGCTGGCTGGTTGGTTGGTGGTGCAGGAACCTAATTGGATTCCCTTACTGTCTGTCCGCTGTAAGTCTCACCTTCTCTCATCATGTTACGTGTGTCTCAAAACAAAAACAAAAATATTAATACTCTTGAGGGGAGATAAATGTTTACTTTTCATCATCATACGTGTGTCTTAAAAATAATAATAATAATAATGATAATACTCTTAAGGGGAGATAAATCATGTTACGTGTCTAAAAAAAAATAATAAAAAAATAAAAAAATAAAAAATAATTAAATAATAGTCTTTGAGGGGAGATAAATGAGTACACACACACACACACACACGAATATTCTCTCTTACACACACACTCACACGAATATTCTCTCTTACATTTTAAAGTTTTAACACAAATAGTAAAACTTATGGATAAAAAAAAAAAAAAAAAAAAAAATATATATATATATATATGGTTGTAGTGTCATTGTCTGGAGGTATGTATCAATATATTTTCCTTTCTCTTTAACTAATAATTGTTGTAAGTTGTGCAATATATAAATACGCACTAAGAATAGTATGTGCGGCCATCTTGGATATCAAACGAAGGTGCAGCTGTGTGTGTGTGTGTGTGTGTAAGAGAGAATATAAAATGAAGGTGCAGCTGTGTGTGTGTGTAAGAGAGAATATTCATGTGTGTGTGTGTGTAAGAGAGAAAGAATATTCACGTTGTTCATGTGTGTGTGTGTGTAAGAGAGAGATATTCATGTGTGTGTGTGAGAGAATATTCATGTGTGTGTGTGAGAGAGAATATTCATGTGTGTGTGTGTGTAAGAGGGAATATTCATGTGTGTGTGTGTGTAAGAGAGAATATTTATGTGTGTGTGTGAGAGAGAATATTCATGTGTGTGTGTGTGTGTGTAAGAGAGAATATTCATGTGTGTGTGTGTTAAAGTGTAAAATACATTATTATGTATATTAAGATATATTATTTGGTTAAGTGTAATGCAGTCCAACACACACACACACACACACATACACTATATGCTGTGCAGTTCTGGTCGCCGACTCTCAAGAAAGACATTGCGAGGCTTGAGAGAGTCCAGGCTAGGGCCACCAAACTGATCCCATCAATTAAGCACATGGGCTACCAGAGAAGGCTGCAGGCACTAGGTCTATTCTCATTAGAGACGCGACGCTTGAGAGGTCAACTAATTGAAGTTTTCAAAATCCTTCCTGGATATGAAAACATTGATTATCAGTGCCTGTTTAGCTTAAACACTAATGCAACTAGAAACCATGGATGGAAGCTAGACTTGAAACGCTTCCGCCATAATACGTTAGGTAATTTCTTCACATAAAAAATCTGCAATGTCTGGAATCAGCTACCAGCAGAGGTAGTTGATAGTTCCTCGATAGAGCAGTTCAAGAAACAGTTAGACAAAGTTCTGCCAAGCCTGTTAGAGTTAAAGTGATTGTTTCCTCCTTTCCTGTACAAAAATTTCCTAGTCCGGCCTTTTTTCCTCCGAGTTAGGTACATTTCCATTTCCATACCCGCAATGCGGGTGGGAGAGGTGGGTGGGGGAGAGCCTTCTCTTTACTATACTTTTCTCTCACTATTAGTTAGCAACTACTACTACACCTACGGTACCTCCTTGTTATGGGTCATAAGACCTTTTGAGGTGCTACTTGTCCTTGTAACTCCTTGTAACTCTCTCTCTCTCTCTCTCTCTCTCTCTCTCTCATTGAAGCACAGAGTATAGATAAAGAAATAGAGGTGACCCCAAACTGTGAGAGAGTGAGTGAGTGTGTGTGTGTGAGAGAGTGTGTGAAATTATGTTATTTAACCTTCAGGCTTGGCGACTTGGCTCAGAGAGAGAGGAGAGAGAGAGAGAGAGAGAGAGAGAGAAATGTACACAGCTGGAATAATGACACACACATACACACACACACACGCAGCTGAAATAAGACGAATGAATGAATAAATGAATAAATTATATAATAAATGTGAGAATGAATGAACAAATGAATAACTGGGAGAATGAATGAACAAATGAAGGAAGGAAGGAATAACTGAATGAATAAATAAATCTGTCTGCTTCGTGGCATAGTTTAGAGGAATCGTTTATAAAAATATCATGGTGGCTTCTGATTCCTCCTAACCCTGCCACGAAACAAGCTCCATCCATGCATATAGGTGTGTGTGTGTGTGTGTGTTTCGTGGCAATATTTGAAGGACTCATTTATCTCCAAATTTTTTTACTACATCACACGTTTTCTTAACGAGTGAACCAAAAATATATAGAAAATTTTTATTCAGAGGATAAAAATATATATATATATATATATATTCGTAGCTTTTAAACATATACATATTTTGAAAGTATTATTTTATTAAACGTATATTTATGTTTCCCCTCTGACTACTATAAATATTTTGAGATATATAATATAAAGGGTTAAAATATGAGAGAGTGTTTAGCTAAGATATATTTTGTTGTTGACATATACATATTTCATCATCTATTGTGTGTGTGTGTGTGTGTGTGTGTAGTTTTACATGCCATTCATCTTGCTT
>JAWQEG010001791.1:0-12500 GCA_033782935.1 Petrolisthes cinctipes | reverse complement strand
TGTGTGAATGCGAATGTGTGTGTGTGTGTGTGAATGCATGAATGCGAGTGTGTGTGTGTGTGTGTATGTGTGTGTGTGTGAATGCGAGTGAATGCGAATGTGTGTGTGTGTGAATGCGAATGTGTGTGTGTGTGTGAATGCGAGTGAATGCGAATGTGTGTGTGTGTGTGTGTGAATGCGAGTGAGTTCGAATGTGTGTGTTTGTGAATGCGAGTGTGTGTTTGTGAATGTGTGTGTGTGTGTGAATGTGTCTATCTATGTCTATGTGTAGGTTCAATAAAACAACACAGCCCCCAGACATACAGACAGAGAGAGGGAGGGCTTATAAAATATAATAACTATGTCCCAAATTCCCAGCAGAGTCCCGTTTTCCCTGTGACTTGGTGTTGTTGGTGGTGATGGTGGGGAAAGTTAAGTCAGGGAAAGTGGTCGAGGCAGGCAGACAGTGTAGTGGTGGTGGTGGTGGTGGGTGAGGTAGTGTTAGTGGTGGTGGTGGTGGGTGTGTTGGTGGTGGGTGAAGTAGTGATTGTAGTGGTAGTGGTGTAGGCAGTGAAATGGTAGTGGTGGAGGTAGTGTAGTGGTAGTGGAGACAGTGGTAGTGTTGGTGGTGGGTGTGTAGTGTTGGTGGTGTTGTTGGTGGTGGTGGTGGTGGTGGTAGTGTTGGTGGTGGGTGTAGTGTTGGTGGTGGTGGGTGTAGTGGTGGTGGTGGAGATAGTGGTAGCGGTGGTGGAGAAAGTGGTCGAGGCAGGCTGACAGTGGTGTTGGTGGTGGTGGAGATAGTGTAGTGGTAGTGGTGTTGGAGACAGTGGTAGTGGTGTTGGAGACAGTGGTAGTGGTAGTGGAGACAGTGTAATGGTAGTGGAGGCAGTGTAGTGGTAGTGGAGGCAGTGTAGTGGTAGTGGTGGGTGCAGTGGTAGTGATGTTGGTGGCCGAGGCAGTGGTGGTGGGTGTAGTGGTAGAGATAATAGTATACAGAGGAGACCTATGGTGGCTTCTGATTCCTCCTGACAATGCCACGGAACAAGCTCCTTAAAAATTAATGTATGTGGTGTTTCGTGGCAATGTTTGAAGGACTCGATAACTTCCAATTTTCTGACTACATCACGTGCAGGTTCTTAATTAATGAACTCCAGTAGGGTGGTAGTGGTGGTGGAAGTCTGGCTGGGAAGTACAGTAAAGTCATGAACCATAATAAACATCCAGGTGTTGTTGTTGTTGTTGAAGTTTGGAATCATCTGATGTACACTCGTGATATGTAATCCCTGACCAGGTGTATAGTATTAATATAGCCAGTGTTATTATGCATTGTTGTGTGTACTGGATGTAGGGTATAAAAGGAAATTATTGTGGGTATTGTATGTAGGGTTTAAAGTGAAATTAATGTGTGTATTGTAGTGTTTAAAGGGACATTGTTTTGGGGTTTAAAGGGGCATTAATGTGTGTATTGTAGTGTTTAAAGGGACATTGTTTTGGGGTTTAAAGGGACATTGTTATTGTGTATTGTAGGGTTTAAAGTGACATTGTTTGTTTGTTTGTTATTGTGTGTATTGTAATGTTTGTAGAGCTATTGTTTGCAGGTCATCGTTGCCCCATTCAGCTAACTTTTGACCTCTGTTCCAGCTAACTTGACCTCTGTCCCAACTAACTCTACTACCCAGTTAACTCTCCTTCTACCTCAGTTAACTCTACTTCTACCTCAGTTAACTCTACTTCTACCTCAGTTAACTCTACTTCTCCCTCAGTTAACTCTACTTCTACCTCAGTTAACTCTACTTCTACCTCAGTTAACTTTACTTCTACCTCAGTTAACTCTACTTCTACCTCAGTTAACTCTACTTCTACCTCAGTTAACTCTCCTTCTACCTCAGTTAAATCTCCTTCTACCTCAGTTAACTCTACTTCTACCTCAGTTAACTTTACTTCTACCTCAGTTAACTCTACTTCTACCTCAGTTAACTCTACTTCTACATCAGTTAACTCTCCTTCTACCTCAGTTAACTCTCCTTCTACCTCAGCTAACTCTACTTCTACCTCAGTTAACTCTACTTCTACCTCAGTTAACTCTCCTACCTCAGTTAACTCTACTTCTACCTCAGTTAACTCTACTTCTACCTCAGTTATCTCTACTTCTACCTCAGTTAACTCTACTTCTACCTCAGTTAACTCTACTTCTACCTCAGTTAACTCTACTTCTACCTCAGTTACTCTACCTCTATCCCATTAACTTTCCCTCAATTCCAGCAAACTCTACCTCTAACTCTACCTATAACTCTACCTTTTAACATCGTCCTAACCTGGTTTGGGCCGTGTGTTTAGCTAGGCAGGTCACACCCTACCTCACTCACTCTCCCTTTCACACACACACACAGACACACACACACACGACCCAGGCTCCTTGTTTGACTCTTGCCCTCTCCTTTCATATTAACACACACACACACACACAGACACACCTTTAGTTTTGTTTGCAATAGTGGTTGTAACACAATTATTGTCGTCGTCGTTGATATTTTAATAATATAGATGGTTAGTTGACTGATTGGTTGGTTGGTTTGATGGTTAATTGGTTGGTTGGTTGGTTGACTGATTGGTTGGTTGGTTTGATGGTTAATTGGTTGGTTTGATGGTTAATTGGTTGGTTGGTTGTTTAAATGCTAGGTTCGTTGGTTGGTTGGTAGGTTGGTTTGTTTGATGGTTGGTTGGTTGGTTGGTTAAATGCTAGGTTGGTTGGTTGGTTGGTAGGTTGGTTTGTTTGATGGTTTGTTGGTTGGTTGGTTGTTTAAATGCTAGGTTGGTTGGTAGGTTGGTTTGTTTGATGGTTTGTTGGTTGGTTGGTTGGTTAAATGCTAGGTTAGTTGTTTGGTATAATGCTTGGTTGGTAACTTGGTTGAGTGGTTGGTTAATGTTTGGTTGGTTGGTTGGTTGGTTGGTAGGTTGGTTGGTTTGATGGTTAATTGGTTGGTTGGTAAGTTGGTTGAGTGGTTGGTTAAATGCCTGGTTGGTTGGATGGATGGTTGGTTCGTTGGTAGGTTAGATTGCAGTGTTGCCAGATAGGTTGAACTGCAGTGTTGCCAGATGGGTGGACCTAGAATTTCTGGATCAAGTTCGTGTCAGGATTGTTTCGCAACACTCACAAATACGAAAGCTTGGCCAAGTCGCTGAGGTCTACATGTGTGTGTGTTTTCCTATGATACTGTACATTCATTCACACGACATCTCTCTCTCTCTCTCTCCCTCTCTCTCTCTCTCTCTCTCTCTGTGTGTGTGTGACGCAATACAAATAAGTAACAGTCAGTAGCCCTAGTCAGTGATACCACAGTCAAACCATTATTGCCAATTTAGCGTCTACGGGCAATGTTGGCGGCGGTTTTTCTTCGGGCAATGTTTATCAACTTTTTTACGGGGGCAAATATTTAGTGTGGTTATTTTCGTGCACCCTATATTTGCAGAGAGAGAGAGAGAGAGAGACACACACACACACACACAGACAAACAGAAGAAATAGAGAGAGAGAGAAACTATAAAATAATATTGGAACACCGGCCACAGAGACGTGCTGTTGTGTCAGATTGCAACACCCGTGGAAAAGAAAGAGTTGGCGTCATTTTTTTTTCTTTCGTCTTTGTGACCTCGTTAGCATAGAATATTTATACGACATTTTAACCTGAGGCTTTCTTGGGGTTATATACTGTACAGGGGTGCTATTAATTACTCCTAACTATGCCAGGAAGGAAACAGAAGAAGTCCACAGTGTTATAAATAAGATAGATCTGTACACTGGTATTGTTTAGAGGCCTCGTTTTCCCTCGTTATCGTACGTACCTTCAGGGGTTGACATATATACTGTTGTTACATACATACATACTGTACATAGGAGCACCTTCATTCCTCCTCAATATGCCAGGAAACAGGACCAGATTAACAACCATACAGGTGGTCTGCTGCTTGGACATTAATCAACACTATACTATTTTACTCAATTTCGTGTTGTTATGGACCAGAATAACAATAATATAGGTGGTCTGCTGCTTGGACATTAATCAACACTATACTATTTTACTCAATTTCGTGCTGTTATGGACCAGAATAACAACAATACAGGTGGTCTGCTGCTTGGACATTAATCAACACTATACTATTTTACTCAATTTCGTGTTGTTATGGGTTATTTTGTTTTGTGTTGTGTGTTTGTGTGTTTATATATTTTTAGGTGTAGGAATAAGTTGAAAGTACTCCGGTTGTTTTCAGAAAGTATTGTTCGCTCTCATAGGAAAAGAGAAACTAAAGTTAATTACATCAGCCGGCTATATAAATCAATGTGTGTGTGTGTGTGAAACCAAAGTGGACTAAAACGTGTGTGTGTGTGTGTGTGTGAGAGAGAAAGAGAGATGCTGAATGGGACTAAACGTATGTGTGTAAATGTTATGTATGTAAAGGCGAAGTGAAGTAAGTGTGTGTGAGAGAGAGAGAGAGAGAGAGAGAGAGAGAGAGAGAGAGAGAGAAACTGAATGGGACTAAACGTGTGTGTGTGTGTGTGTGTAACAGCGAAGTGGAGTAAGTAAGTGCGTGAGAGAGAGAGAGAGAGAGAGAGAGAGAGAGAGAGAGAGAGAGAGAGAGAGCCTAAAAAAGTGTGTGTGATCACATATTTTGTGTGAAAGAGCGAAGTGGAGTAAGCGTGTGTGTGTGTGAGTGTGTGTGTACATGAACCAACCAACACATCATATATCTATTTGTTTCCTCCCTCGCACTCTCTTAGTAGTAGTAGTAGTAGTGCTAGTAGTAGTAGTAGTAGTAGTAGTAGTAGTAGTAGTAGTAGTAATAGTAGTAATTAAGCCTTTTTTAGAATTAGTCTAGTCTAGTGGTTAAAAGGAAAATATTCAAGTAATTTTTATGTAGTAGTAATAGTAGTAGTAGTAGTAGTAGTAATAACAGTAATTAAACCATTTTAGAATTAGTCTAGTCTAATGGTTAAAAGGAAAATATTCAAGTAATTTTTATTATGTTCTTCCTAAGTGTTATAATTACCATTCCATGTTTCCAGACTATCATTGGTTGTGACTGTATTCCTATCCATCCATGACTCCTACTAAATCCATGTCGACTAGAAGGCAAAGTGTTTAATTAAGGAGAGATTATTTCGTTGGTGAATTGGAAGGTCTCTGATTCCTCCAAACTATTCCAGGCAACAGGATATCATTATTTTTTTTTTTCTTCTTCTGGTTCTGTTTCCTGGCATATTTTTGGAGGAATCAAGGCACTCCAATCTATCAAAAGTATACTATCCCCTTAATGTTAATGAGAGCTGTTAAGGGGGTGCAGGAATAGGGGGGCAGGCTTGGGAGAAGGAGTTTAGGGGGGTGCAGAAGTAGGGGACAGGCTTGGGGGGGTTGCGGGAGTAAGGGACAGGCTTGGGGGGTGGTTAGGGGGGTGCGGGAGTAGTGGGACAGGCTTGGGGGGGGGTTAGGGGGTTGCGGGAGTAGTGGGACAGGCTTGAGGGGGTTTAGGGGTGCGGGAGTAGGGGGACAGACTTGGGGGGGAGTTTAGGGGGGTGCGGGAGTAGGGGGACAGGCTTGGGGAGTGGGGTTAGGGGGGTGCGGGAGTAGGGGACAGGATTTGGGGGGTGCGGGAATAGGGGGACAGGCTTGGGGAGTGGGGTTAGGGGGGTGCGGGAGTAGGGGACAGGCTTTCTACCCACCCCAAGCCTTTCCCCATATTCCAGCACCCCCCAAGCCTGTCCCATACTCCCGCACCCCCCTAAGCACCCCCCAAGCCTTTCCCCCTATTCCCACACCCCCCAAACCCCCCCCCCCCTACTCCCGCACCCCCTTAAGTAGTGTCTCGTTAAGTACTGTATAATATAATGGTGTTGTTAGCTGACCACCAGTGACCTTATAACACTGATTACACAACACAGGTCGAGAGTGTGACCTTTTACCATTTACGTAGGTCAGAGGTCACGCCCCATATGTGTGCGTGTGTGTGTGTGTGTGTGTGTATAAAATTGAGGTGAATTAAACGTATGTGTGTGTGTGTGTGTGTGTGTGTGTGTGTGTAAAACTAAGGTGGGTTAAACGTATGTGTGTGTGTGTGTGTGTGTGTGTATAAAACTGAGGTGGGTTAAACGAGTGTGTGTGGGATTGTGTGTGTAAAACTGAGGTGAATTAAACATGTGTGTGTGTGTGTGTGTGTGTGTGTATGTGTGTGTGTGTGTGTGTGTACAACCATGGTCATCTCTTAGTAGTAGTAGTAGTAGTAGTAGTAGTAGTAGGCTTTATAGCACCAGTATAGGCCTATGCTAAGATGAGGAGTAGTCGAGTATACAATTAAATATTTCTCTCTCTCTCTCTCTCTCTCTCTCTCTCTCTCTCTCTCTCTCTCTCTCTCTCTCTCACCTTACCGTTTCACCGTGACCTAGGCAGGGGTAGGAAAACATACCACCATCACCACCACTATCACTAAAACTATACGGTACACTAGACACTTGTTGCTGTTGTTGTTAAATAATATTATCTTCCTCCACCACCTTACATGAACCACCACCACCAACTCAACAACAACAACAGCACTCATTAGTACGAGTTCATCCCCTGAGTCACTCAATATAATAGATTAGCGAGTTGTGTTTACAGTTATATTGATTTCTTTTGTGTTGTTGTTGTTGTTGTTGTTGTTGATGTTCTTTCTGGGTAGAATGGCCTCCTGTCACATAGACCCCTGGTACACTCTAGTCGCAGTGATAAAACGAATTAAAATAAAGGAGAGGCTGGCCCTATATGCCTGGGTTACCGAAGTACATCCCAGGGAAATCTGACCAGAGCTTATTGGACCAGGGAGTCTGGGGGCCTCCAACCGTCAGGGGCAGATTTCTTTGGGGTCTTTCAATACATTATAATATATCAAATGTTTACAGTTATATACACTATATTTCCTTTGGGTCATCCAATACATTGGATAGAAACTTCCTACATTTTATTATTCTATACTTTATTATGAATGTATCTTGTAATACCTTATTATCATAACTATGTGTTCATCTTTTATTTTTTTGTGGCAGGGCATTATTATGACTCTATATTTATTTATATTTTTTAAGCCATTTATCGTCGTCGTCGTTTTCTTCTCCTTGACTGCACATTATTTTGACTGTATATATTTATTTATTTATTTATCTATATTTTTTAAGCCATTTATCGTCGTCTTCGTTTTCTTCTCGTTGACTGTACATTATTTTGACTGTATATTTATCTATTTATTTTCCCGCCATTTATCGTCGTCGTCGTTCTCTTCTTGTTGACTGCACATTATTATTATTGACTGTCTATTTATTTATTTATTTACTTTTTTACGCCACTTAACACCGTCGTCATTCTTTTCTCATTGACAGGTAACCATGGTGCTATGGCGGCTGTGGTTGGCTGGCCTGATCGGTGAGTAAAACATGTCATTTTTTTCTACAGCTCCATCAAAAAAAAAAAAAAAAAAAAAAAAAAAAAAAATCTATATTTTCTTGTAATTTTCCTTCGTATATTTTGAGAACCAATTTATTCCTTATGTCGTTTATTGCCGTCTTAGGGTATAAATTAATGCATACATACATACTGTTCATACATACATACATACTCACACACATACATACTCACACACACACACAGACTACACACATAATACATACATACATACATAAACACATATATACATACATACATTCATACATACAGATAATTTTACCCATTGTTATATAGATGTTAAATAGATGTTTGGGTTAAATCACGTGTAATAATTTCTGTAAGTGACAAAAGTTTTTCTTGTTTTTATAAAGTTGAAGGAAAAAAAAAGGAAGCAAGAATCCTCAGCTAATGTTGGGTGCTACAGAATACTCCAAAATATATCCTGAAACAAGAACCCCTAATAATAATATTGAGTAGTGACTTGTTTTCTGGTCGTAGTTTGGAGGAATCAGTAGCCACCTTCCAACTTACAAAACACAAAACTTAAAGAGCTTCAACCCCTCATGGACCCTGTGTGTGATGTAGTCAGAAAATTGGAGGTAAATAAGTCCTTCAAATATTGCCATGAAACACAGACACACACAGACACACACACTCTCTCTCTCCAACACACACACACACAGACACACACACTCTCTCTCTCCAACACACACACACACACACACACACACACACACACACAGACACACACACACACACACACACCTATAGGGAAGGAGCTTGTTGTTTCGTGACATGGTCAGGGGGAATCATAAGAAGTCTCCAATTCTCACACACGATCACCACAGGGTCTTTTAATTAATAAGGGGAAGGGGTACAGTTTAGGTACTTTGAAGATATTGATTACCTCCAAACTATTCCCAGCAACAGTCAGCACCATTCTGTTTTAATAATCTGGGCCTTGTTTCCTGGCATACAATGGAGGAATCAAAAGTATACATTCTCTCCCCTAAATTAAACGAAAACAAAACCTGTGTCCATCTTATCTTGGCTGTCACAGGAGTCAGGAAGCACCGTTGGTAATGAGGCTCTCAACTGCTTACAAAAGATTATATCCGTCGTTCGTTCGTCTGACAGATGGTGAATGGGGGTCGAATACCTGCTGATGTATACAGTCGACTCTCAGGAATTCATACACAGCAATGTTTAAAAAGAATTCATACACACATCATTGTTGTTTATTAAAAGGAATTCATACACAGAGCATTGTTTAAAAAGAATTCATACTCACATCATTGTTGTTTATTAAAAGGAATTCATACACAGCAATGTTTAAAAGAATTCATACACACATCATTGTTGTTTATTAAAAGGAATTCATACACAGCAATGTTTTAAAAGAATTCATACACACTTCATTGTTGTTATTAAAAGGAATTCATACACAGCAATGTTTTAAAGAATTCATACACACATCATTGTTGTTTATTAAAGGAATTCATACACAGCAATGTTTAAAAGAATTCATACACACATCATTGTTGTTTATTAAAAGAAATTCATACACACAGCATTGTTTAAAAAGAGCATTGTATGTTTATGAAAAGGAACTTCATACACAGACCCAAATATATACCATTATTTATACGTTGCATTTCGTAGGGTAATTAATCATAGGAAAAATGATCTTGTTGGTGAATTGGAAGATGTATGATTCCTCCAAACTATCCAAGCAACAGAAGAACACCATTATGTTAGTTAATTTGGTCCTGTTTCCTGGCATACTTTTGAGGAATCATGGCACTCACAATGTAACAGTTAGAAGAGGAAGAGAAGGAGAAGAGGAGGAGGAGGATGAAGAGGAGGAAGAACTAACACGAGAGAGAGAGAGAGAGAGAGAGAGAGGAGAGAGAGAGAGAGAGAGAGGTTGTTGGTAAGGTCAGGAGGAGTCTGTAAACTTTCCCAACCAATGAATTATGTATTACAGTTAGGTTAGGTTTGTCGTCAGGGGAAAGGTCTACTCATAGTTATTCTCTCTTATTAGATTTACGTGCTGTGTTTGTGTTTGTGTGTGTGTGTGTGTGTGTGTGTGAGTGTGTGTTCGTTATATGTAGGTAGTCAGAGATGAGTGTGTGTGTGTGTGTGTGTGTGTGTGTGTTAGGTTTACGTAGTCAGAGAGAGAGAGAGTGTGTGTGTGTATGTGTTAGGCCATATGTAGTCAGAGAGAGAGTATGTATGTTGTGTGTGTGTTGTGTGTATGTGTATGTGTGTGTGAGTGTGTGTGAGGTAATAAATCGATTAGAGATCCAGCCTAGGAACGGTACTTAGACCTTGGCAGCGAGGTGTGTGTGTGTGTGTGTGTGTGTGTGTGTGAGAGGTCAGAGTGAGTGAGTATCAGCCATGCACTGCCATTGAGAGAGAGAGAGAGAGAGAGAGAGAGAGGAGTTTACGAAAAGGGGAGGAATGGGGAGGAAGGGAGAGAAGGAGAAAAAGGAGGAGGAGGAGAAGAAGAGGAGGAAGAACTAACATGAGAGAGAGAGAGAGAGAGACAGAGAGAGAGAGAGGTGTGGAGTGGTGGGGTTGCTTATATGTAATCTAGGAAACCCACAAGGTGAGCAACATTCACTACCTGACCACCTCTCTCTCTCTCTCTCTCTCTCTCTCTCTCTCTCTCTCTCTCTCTCTTCACCTACCCTCCTCATTCTCCACCTCTCTCTCTCTCTCTCTCTCTCTCTCTCTCTCTCTCTCTCTCTCTCTCTCTCTCAGACTTACGAAGAAAAGCCAAAAAGTTAATCAAACAGAGTAAAAAGACCATTGAAAAACACGTTGCAAATCAAAGTAAGACAAACCCGAAAGAGTTCTACAGTTATATTCGGCATAAGAAAGTACTCACGTCAACTATCGGACCACTACTTGATGAGAATGGGGACTTTACTACAGATGAAGAGCGAATGAGTGGTATCCTTAACATTTCTTTGCATCAGTCTTTACTACAGAAAACCCAAACGATATACCAGCAGTAACAACAGTCCAAAATGAAAACACCGAGGTATTAATTAATATCAGCATTACAGAAAGGGACGTAATAAAATGTATTGATAAATTAAATGTAAATAAGTCACCTGGGCCTGACACCGATCTCCCTCGCGTATTAAAGGAAGCAAAAAGTGAAATAATAAAACCTCTGTCTCTGCTCTTTAACTATTCTTTACACACTAGAACAATACCTGACGAATGGAAGCTCGCTAACGTAACACCAATATTTAAAAAAGGCAGCAAATCTCTACCTAGCAACTATCGCCCTATCAGCCTAACCTCAGTCGTATGCAAAATGCTAGAGACAATCATACGAGATAAACTTACAAATCACTTAAAGGAAAACAACTTACTTAGAGACACTCAACACGGTTTTCGTAATAAACGCTCTTGCCTAACGAATCTATTAGACTTTTTAATGACATTTTCAATGAATATGATAAGAGTAAAGCAGTAGACATAATTTATCTAGATCTCCAAAAGGCCTTTGACAAAGTTCCCCATAAACGCTTAATATCTAAATTAAAATTACACAGAATCCAAGGCGATACCGTAAGATGGATAGAGAACTGGCTAAGCAACCGAAAACAACGCGTGGTAATAAATGGAAAATCATCTAGTTGGACAGGCGTTACAAGCGGGGTGCCACAGGGGTCAGTTTTAGGGCCAATCCTATTCCTAGTTTACATAAACGACATAGATGAATACAGTACTCACTAACGCACAGATTAAAGAAATGCAAGATAATCTCGATAAATTGTCAAATTGGGCGAAAACTTGGCAAATGTCCTTCAATGCAGATAAATGTAAAGTGCTCCACATCGGATATCGTAACGTAGCAGCAAACTACTCGATAAATGGTAAGCAACTCAAAAGCGTGGATCGAGAGACAGACTTAGGGGTAACAGTATCAAGTAACCTAAAACCCAGTCAGCAGTGTACGGAAGTAATTAAGAAAGCAAATAAAACTATCGGCTTTATCGGCAGAGCATTCGAGTATAAGTCTAAAGACACAATCCTCACTTTGTATAATTCCTTGGTCCGTCCCCTTATGGAGTATTGTGTTCAAGCCTGGTGCCCGTACTACTAGAAAGATATAGCAAAATTGGAACGAGTCCAACGTAGAGTTACTAAAATGATACCAAGTCTGAGAAATAAAACGTACGGTGAGCGGCTGAGCGAATTAAATCTATTCCCATTGACACAACGTAGACTGAGAGGTGACTTATTCCAGGTATTTAAAATAATCAAAGGCATAGATAATATGGACTGCACCAAATATTTCACTATTGATCAATCAAACTACACGAGAGGAAACGGCTGCAAAATCATAGGTAAATCTTTTAATTCGCACGAATCAAAGAATTTCTTTTTTAACCGAGTTGTCAATTTATGGAATGGGCTTCCCCGTAACGTAATAGCCTGTAACACCGTAGACAGCTTCAAACGTCGCTTAGATAAACACCTTGCATCTAATCCCCGACTTACAATGTTTACTAATGAATAATTTTTGCCCATTACAGATGGCAAGTTAGCCAAATTTCACCTACTTTCTATCTTTCCTATAAAATTTCCTTGTGGAGTATTTCAGCCAACCCCACAAGGTTCCCATTCCTGACTTTATTTCCTGTATGGCTCAGGCCGGAGGGAGTGGAGGGTGGGGAGAGAGCCTTCTACTTTGCTATCCTTATCTACGACTATCACTGGAGAGTAATTCATTCTCTACCAGTAACCTTCTAATCAGGTCACCTCGTTTGGTCCGTAAGGTCTCTTGTGGCCTGTGTTTCTATGTAACTCTATGTAACTCTCTCTCTCTCTCTCTCTCTCTCTCTCTCTCTCTCTCTCTCTCTCTCTCTCTCTCTCTCTCTCTCTCTCTCTCTCTTTACAACAGCTCCAGGTTCTTTGGATAAATATGTGTGTGTGTGTGTGTGTGTGTGTGTGTGTGTGTGTGTGTTTACCGCCGGGCGAGTGAGCGAGTGAGTGAGTGAGTGAGAGAGTGGTATTGTTATAGTTACAT
>JAWQEG010001790.1:5000-105012 GCA_033782935.1 Petrolisthes cinctipes | reverse complement strand
TTTTACCTTCACCATCAATTTCACCACAACCTCCACCATCACCACCATCATCACATCTACTACCAACACCACCACCACCAACACCACCATCAAATTTTCCATCACCACCACTTTCACCATTTATACCTTCACCACAACCACCACCTCTCTCCATCATCATCATCAACAACAATTAAAATGACTATCTAACAACAGAAGCACCCACAACAGTAATAAAACAACAGTAACAATACCAACAACAAAGAAACAGAAACAAGTGTGACAATAACAGTAACAGGAGCGACAACAGTAACAATTCTAATGACAAAGAAACAGAAATAGGAATGACAACAATAACAATAACAACAAAAGAAATAGGAGTGACAACAGTAACAATAACAACAGATAAACAGCAACAGGAGTAACAACAGTAACAATAACAACAAATAAACAGTAATAAGAATGACAACAGTAACAATACCAATAAATAAACAGTAATAGGAGTGATAACAATAAAGTAACAGTAACAAGAGTAACAGTAGCAACAGTAACAACGGCAACAGCAGCTTCAGCATACTGGGAACTGTGTTATCCTTGTGACGTTAGGGACAGGAGAGGCGCTCAATACCGGGGTCTCTCTCTCTCTCTCTCTCTCTCTCTCTATCATACACACACACACACTCTCTCTCTCTCTCTCATACACACACACACACACTCTCTCTCTCTTCTCTTCTCTTCTCTCTCTCTCTCTCTCTCTCTCTCTCACATACACATACATACACACACACACTCTCTCTCTCTCTCTCTCTCTCTCTCTCTCTCTCTCTCTCTCTCTCTCTCTCTCTCTCTCTCTCTCTCTCCTGCCACAAACTTCAAAACTGAAATGATGATGATGATGTGTGTGTGTGTGTGTGTGTGTGTGTGTGTGTGTGTGTGTGTGTGTTGTTGGGGTCGAGCCTTAAGTGTGTGTGTCACAAACTTCAAAATGAAATGATGGTGTGTGTGTGTGTGTGTGTGTGTGTGTGTGTGTGTGTGTGTGTGTGTGTGTGTTGGAGGTCGTCTTACGTGTGTTTGTTTGTGTGTGTGTGTGTGTGTGTGTGTGTGTGTGTGTGTTATGGGGGTCGAGCCATAAGTGTGTGCGTGTGTGTGTGAGCGAGAGTCTACCATAGTGTTGTGTGTGTGTGTGTGTGTGTGTGTGTGTGTGTGTGTGTGTGTGTAGTCATCACACACACACACACACACACACACACACACACACACACACATGGGGTACTGATCAATATACCCACCAGCCCGGGGTCGCTACTCTCAACGTAATAGTTTTCAGGCTCTTTCTTCCTTGACTCTTTACTCTCTTCCTTGTATTTCTCTTGCTCTCTTCCTTAACTCTTTACTTTCTTGACTCTCTTTTACTCTCTTCCTTGACTCTCTCTTACTCTCTTCCTTGACTCTCTCTTACTCTCTTCCTTGACTCTTTTTTACTCTCTTCCTTGACTCTTTACTCTCTTCCTTGACTCTCTCTTACCCTCTTCCTTAACTCTCTCTTGCTCTCTTCCTTAACTCTTTACTTTCTTGACTCTCTTTTACTCTCTTCCTTGCCTCTCTCTTACTCTCTTCCTTGACTCTCTCTTACTCTCTTCCTTGACTCTCTTCTCTCTCCCTTAATTAACTCTCTGCTCTTTCACTACAAAATCTCCAAAATATAATGTGTTTCAAGAACTAACATGAATGAATAATAAAACAGCATTACTTTATGACTTTTATATCACACTACTAAAATACGAAGCAAGCAGGAAATAATAATAATAATAATAATAATAATATAAACAGTAATAAAAAGATCCACAACAGTTTACATTAGTTAGACCTTTACACAATGATAAGGTCACTATACTGTCTCTCTCTCTCTCTCTACCTTTCCACCTCAACTTGACAAATATACTCTCTATCTCACTTTGTCCCACTCTTGCTCTTTCTAAATTACCAACACCTTCATTATAATATATACTTCCATTATTTTCGTGTTATCTTTCTCGTTTCATAACCATATTAATTAGTTTTTTTATATGATGACTGGTACTTCACATTATTATTATTATTATTATTATTAGTTTGGTGACCATAACTTTTTTTTTCAGTCTAACCAATGCAATCAGAAATGTTCAAGGACCCACGTGATGTAGTCAGAATATTGGAGGTTAGGGAGTCTTTCAAATATTGCCACGAAACACCACCTATATGGAAGGAGCGTGTTTCGTGGCATAGTCAGGAGGAAACAAAAGCCTCCAGTTCTCATTCATGATCACAGGGTCCTTAACACCATTAGCCAAATTATTACTAGCTGCTTCATAACTTTGTAAATAAATACCATCAAGCATTTTGCTCATTTTTCCCGTCCATGTCCCAGCCAGCCAGCCCTGTCTCTGCCTCCCCCCCCTCCCCTCGCATGTCGCCCTTATTTTTCACCTCTTCCTTCCCTTCCCTCCCTTTCTTTTCCTCTCCTCTCCCCTTTCTTTACTTGTTGCTCTCTCTTACTTAATCACTGACACTCACGTCCTCACACAACCTTTGGAACAGTGTTTAGTGAAAATAATAAGCTCTTAATCTCTTTTATGCAAAATAATGGGACACCTAGCTACCATTTGTAAACTGATCGAGTACTAAGTGTGTGTGTGTGTGTGAACTGAAACGTTGTCAGTCCAGGTTCCTCCTCATAGTAATTATCTACAGCTAATAAATGACTTGCATGTGTTTCGAACTACGGGAATACTTGGCTTCCACTGACAGGTTAGAATCAATCAATCACAGATACCTTTGTTTATATCACTACTGGACATTTAACGTCAGCTGCAGGAAAAACAAAACAAAAGAAAAACACGTCCATTTGGTAGGTTTTTCATCCTGGCAAAAATGCACAGGATCTCTCCCAATTCACATGACAAAAATTAATTGTCTTGAATTGATCACAAGTTATATAAAATTTTAAATAATTACCGAGTTGCGTGAATTCTTGGGGTAGGTGTTCTGTGTTTACATTACATTTACATGAGATAAGAAAGGATATTAAATGAGAGAGACGTGTATTATCGCCTGGTAAAAGACATGTACAGCAGTTATATATATATTGAACTTAAGGTAAAGTGTGTGTGTGTGTGTGTGTGTGTGTGTGTGTGTGTGTGTGTGTGTGTGTGTGTGTGTGTGTGTGTGTGTGTGTGTGTGTGTGTGTCCCAGGGAGTGGCGCCCCCTCTGTGCCACCTGGGGAGTGCTTATGGCTTCCTGTATGTCTGTCATTTACTCTCTCTCTCTCTCTCTCTCTCTCTCTCTCTCTCTCTCTCTCTCTCTCCACATAGGCAACACTTGACCATTTCTATATTTTTCTTCCTAGCGAAAACGAATAACTGTCACAGAGAAGTTCCTATAAAATCCAAATGTCAATATTCTTTGTAAATAAACCCACAAAAAGTGCTTGAAGTAATATGAGAAGATTTTTAATATCATAAGAGAATTCAAGTATAATGTAACAATAACTTCCATTACGCCATCAAAGAGACCTAAATGTTTTCAAGCACCGGAAATACGAAGACGATGTTCATGAATTAACGTTAACCCTTGTTTTGTATTCTGTATGGTATGGTGTGTGTGTGTGTGTGTGTGTGTGTGTGTGTGTGTGTGTGTGTGTACTGGTATATGTGTGTTTGTGTGTCTGTACTTGTAGTGTGTGTGTGTGTGTGTGTGTGTGTTATAATAGTAGTGTGGTTGTGTGTGTGTACCGGTATATGTATGTGTGCGTTTGTGTGTCTGTACTTGTAGTGTGTGCGTGTGTGTGTGTGTGTGTGTGTGTGTGTTATAATAGTAGTGTGGTTGTGTGTGTGTGTGTGTACTGGTAACCCCCAGAGTAGTGTGGCTCGAGGGTTACTCTGACTGGCTGGTGTCTGCGGCCCTCCTCCTCTTCTGATTGGCTGGGAGACCACTGCTGCAGCTCTGACTGGCCATAGGGGAGGGAGGGGGGGAGGAGGGTGTTGCGCTGGCTGCACTGAACACTCCATTTCTTTCCTCTATCATTATTAAGACTATATTTTTCTTTCAGTGTTTGAAATCAAGTCTACTTGAATTTTCTGTGTTATATTCTTATCTTTTGATTCGCTATTATCTTAGAAGGGATATATAAGGGGACTGGTTGTGTGGGAATGATGGGTTCGAGGGGGACTACAGCTAGCTCCGGCTTGCTGCAAAGGGTGCGTGGAAACAGCGCCCCGGTGCCCCGGTTCAGAGCCAACTATTGATCCGCCCTGGACAGCCTTCAACAGAGATTAGCCAGGTCGCGGGGTTTAAAGCTGCGATTAGCGGTGGTGGTAGTGACTGTGTCAGTGTGTACAGTATATAGTAGTTCCCAGTTTAGTCACCCGTCATCACTGCTGACATCATACTCGCCCCCATCCATCACTACTATCGTCACCACGAGCAACGCAGAGGGTCACCACCATCACTACCGACCACCGTCACCATGACCACTAATGACACACTGCACCACACAACAATACAACACCATGCACACAAAACCGGCAAGAGGTATACAAATGCATTCCCACACACACACACACACACACAACATACAACAATTACATTGAGCAATCTATCATCAGTATTTCCAGAAAAGCATGAAATTTTTCATATACATTTAGCACTATACATTAACAATAAAACCTACTATAATGATGCCAATACTTTCACCACCAATAATAATAATAATAATAATAATACCAACACTCGTTCATATTTATACAACTTAACGTTTGTACTAATACTGTTCATATTACTTCATACACCAACATAAAACATAATCAAACTATTATGAACAAAATAACACATGATACCTTTACCATATTCAATTCAGGTATTTTTTTAGCATTTTTTCCCTTACATCATAGATCTGCTAACTGAACCAGGCCTATCATGTGTTACCATCTCGTGACCTTTACTGTGTGTGAGTGAGTGTGTGTGTGTGAGGGAGGGACGGAGAGAGTGGTATGCAGTGTATGTGTGTGTGTGTGTGTGTATATACGCGGGGAGTGTGTTTGTGTGTCAATAGAATGTTGTGAATGTATGTGTTGTGTACATACTTGTGTACGTGAGTGTACCAGAAGCCTGTACTCTGTGTGCGCGTGTGTGTGTGTGTTAGACATGTATGGTATGCAGCAGAATAGTTGTGTATGCATGTGTGTGTGTGTGAGTATTTGTGAAAAAGCTGGGTAATGTGGTGGTAGTCTGGTAAATGATATAGCGTGGTATGAGGCAGGGGTGGTAGTAGTAGTAGTAGTGGGGGTAAAGTGGTGGTAGTAGTAATGGTGATGTGGCAGGGGTGGTGGTGGTGGTGGTGGAGCAGGGATGGGGACCGTGATGGGGGGTAGGGTGGTAGTGGTGGTGGTAATGGAGGCCCCATGACCCCGCTACAACGCCCTCCCTCCATGACACCCTCATTGATTAGAAGCAGCTGGACCCCGTTACACCGACTCCCTAACAGCTGACTCCCCTGGGCCTCACATGTACACCCCCAACATTACCCTCCCCCAAACACATACACACGCACACACACGAAAAATAATAATAATAAAAACATATACAGCAACATGCATTCGTGACAACTACATGTATACTGAAACACCATTTAGTCATAATAAAATTCTCTATTCATTCTCTCTCTCTCTCTCTCTCTCTCTCTCTCTCTCTCTCTAACCACTTCCACTCACTCACTCACTCTCTCTTTTAATTCCGATCCCCCAAACCACTTCCACTCACTCTCACTCTCCTAGGCTCCACTTCGCACTTTTCCCCTCTATTCCTGCATAAACCCTGCCTATCCCAACACCATATGGTTTCTGCTTCCCTTTCCCCCTCAACCTTACCCTCCATCAGTCAGTCCCCCTCAACCCACGGTGTGTAGCTCTCCTCGTTGTTAACATTCTATCCCTGACCCATTCTTTATTCCCAGTGGCAATAATTTTATTTACTTCTCAATATCCTCACTCACTCTCTAACCATCATATCTCATTAGTTTCCTTTTGCCTCCTCCCCTCACTACGATCTCTCTCTCTCTCTCTCTCTCTCTCTCTCTCTCTCTCTCTCTCAATAATTATTTTTCTCTCCACACCCTCGCCCTCTCATTATAATTCTTTGGATTTTTTTTTATTTTCGATCTCATTCCTCCCCACTCCTTTTCTCTCGCCTCCTTCCCCTTCTCTCTCCACCTTCCCCTCTCTCTTATTAATTTTACCGAGTCTATTTATCTAGTGGGCCTAAGACTACAGCCTCTTCAGCCCACTTTAGTAATCACAACCATCTCTGTTTACCTTACTACCAGAACCACCACTACCATCATCACTACACTTCACCATCACTACACTGTAACCACCATTATCACACAATCACCGTCGTCGCCACACCGTCACTACCATCTTACACCGTCACCACCATCATCACACTATCATCCCCGCACCGTCACCACCATTTATTCATCCAACCACACTCAGCACATTTCTCATTCGACCAAATCGTAGTTCCTGTCATGAATCAACGTTATGTTCTAGTCTCTGTCATGAATCATCGTTAAATCAGTGTCAATTTCTAGTCCCTGCCATGAACCAATGTAAAATCAGTATGGATTTTGTGTCGCTACCAAGAGTAAACATTCAATTATCGCCACGTCCTATAGATATAATAAAATAATAAAAAAATAATAACAGACGTTAAAATAAATTGTGTTCCTCGCCATGAAGAATGTTTATTAACAAAATTTCAGCTTAGAGGCGAAATTTACTCTTATGAATATGGAGCCTGCCTTGGTGCCATCATTCCAGGGATTCACCTTCACTATGTCAGGGATCATGGCTATAATGCCTTTATGAACCACCGGAGGCTACCAAAACAACACACTCTCCCCCAACCCACCTCACACCGATCACCCTCCAACCCACCCTACACCTATCACTCTCCACCCCACCCACACCACACCTACCACCAAATCAACCCACCCTCCTCCACCCCACCTCACACCTATCACCCTCCATCCTACCCTACACCTACCACCATAACAACCCACCCAACCAACATTATATTGACACCCTCTCAACCACCTCTACCACCCTCCTACCCACTATCCCCAATATTACCACCCCCCACCACCACCACCCTCCTATTAACATCGCCGCCCACCTTCCATCACCACTACCAGCACCACCACCAACTCTATAACCCCAACCTACCACCCACCCCTAACATAAACACACACACACACACACACAGAAACACTCTCTCTCTCTCTCTCTCTCTCTCTCTCTCACAAGGTTGTAATATTGACTTCGCGGCTTTCTGAGATTTGCGAGAACAATCCCGGGACCAGGCTTTGTTAGTGAGGTGTTTTAGATGTGTGTGTGTGTGTGTGTGTGTGTGTGTGTTTGCTTGTGAGTTTCCATTGCCACCTTAGTTACACCAACCAGTACAAAGCATGCATCTCTCTCTCTCTTAGGCCTGATTCAACAGGAAGAGATCCAGTGCACTGTCATCAGGAAAAATGAAAACAACCCATTGTAGCGTACTCACCAGGTGGCGGAGACTCTTGAGGTGGTAGGGGTTGATGGCAAGAGCATTCTGGTAGCAGGTCTGGGCCTCGTGGAACTCGCTTTTCTTCTCATGCAGCAGCCCCTTCTGTTGGGTCACACCAAACCACAACATTAAACTTCATGTATTACTAACTAATTATTGGTGGTAAATGTCCACAGTTTATCAATATTATTACTGTAGAGTCAACCCAGCTGAAACAGTAAGTTTTCAAGCTACAGTACTTTATAGACTGAGTGTTTTGGTGAAAGTTAGCATAGGAGTATTACAGGTCATTTCTGGTGATGTTCTTCAGACTGCCTGGGCCCTCCCATAAGAAGATCTTGTCTCCACCTCTGACAGTAAATGAAAGTCATGAAGAAAATGCCACTCTACAATACTATACTTCAAGCTTCAAATCTGAACTCTTTATATAGCAAGATATGACCAGTGTTTTAACTTACCATGAACATTATGTGATGGCTCATTGGGAAAATTGAAGATGCCTCTTGGATGCAGTGTGCTGCTTCTGATAGCTGGTCTGTCCTGAATTACAGACAGAGTATTAGAAAATATATGAAGATAAGAAATGCTGTATGATGAGGAGCCTTTATTTACAGTGTTTTCATAATACTGTACTAGAAATTATTAAAAGTTTTGTTCTTTCTTCTGCATCAATAACTGTAAGCATTTAAAATATTATACATTCAATTACAATCTTGTTATCTAGGAAAGATACTACTGTACTAAATAATCTAATGATAGGTCAGGGTATCTTGGCATAATCTCCTTCTTTTAATTTTTTGGTTAACTACCATATAACATAGAGAGATGCCTGATGATACCAAAGCTGTTTTGGGAAAACTAGGCTATGTGTGACACCATTTCTGATTACTAGCCAAACCAAAGAGAGATGCAATAGGTATCAGAACAAAGACAATGGAAGCTAAAAAGGTAAATTCCCATGATACACCTGTGTAATAGTCATGAAATGTAACAGGTACAGCTAAGTTTTGCATACAGAATTACTGCTTAGGATTAGGCTAATGGCATAATGTCCAATGGTATGTGGTAAGATTTCAATACAGTACTGTACATTGTACTGTACTATTATACAAGTCAGGATTAATTCAGTATATACAAGTACTGTATAAGTGAAATGCCACCCTAAGCAACAGTGTAGGTGGAAGATATTACAGTATTGTACTTATAATAACTGTTTCATATACACTACCATACAACATTCTATTTATGAAACTTACTTGATGTATAACTGAGCTGTAAGCAACCAAATTTGTATTTGCAGGAGCCAGGCCTGGTGAGGCCCTGGCTTTGGCTGATATGAAGAGAGAGATGATGCCACTTCTGACAATGCTTGTTCCACACGGGAGGCGGCCACACTCTCTGCGTGTACTGATGCTGTGGGGGGGTGAGGGGGAGAGTCAAGGGTAAGTTGGGGCCTAGGGCCAAGTTTTTCAGGGTTAGTGTCCAATGGAATGGTAGGAGAGAGAAGTCTAAGGTTCAAGGACACCACTTCCGAGAAGACAATCCCCATAGAGGTTGGGGCCGAACTTTCAGCGGGGTTCGGGGCTGCGGGGAGAGGGGCGGGGCTCAATATCAGGTTCATTAGCCAGTCATAACAGTTAGTGTACAGTACTGAACAAGTATTTGTGACCACCATAATACACTACCATGATTACTGTTGCTTCTAGCACCATCATCAGTATAGTCAATCTTTGAAGTATGGGATTTTTCCTGTTACATATTTTAAATCAACTAGTGTTAAGACTCAGTACTACCTTATGATAAAATATGCTACTCAAGGCTTATTGAAACTATATATGGCCATTGGATGTAATCAATGCTTCTCTCTGACAAGAAAAGTTACCTCCTGTACTTTTGTTAGAGAATAGGCAGAATATATCTGCCATTGTTTTACAAGTAAAAGCACAGATATATTGTAGGCAAACTAAAGGCAACTTATTCCTCCAAAAGTGAGTTGAGGAACTGATTATCTAATTCAAGGTGTCTGTTTTGTAGCAAAGTTTGGTGTAATCATGGCATTAATAGCCTCCAATACACAGACCACCTGTATTGGTGGCCTGTTTTTTGGAATAATTGGCAAGGGCTTGTAGCATCCAGTTCATCACCCTTAACCCTTAGAGTATTGGGGGGGAGTTGTGTTCCTGTGGTACAGTATTTCAAAATGTCTGCTATTAGTACCAGTCTAGTGTATCATTTTATTCATAACCAGTTGTTATGGGATACCATTAACTCGAATAATTCTTAGCATTATTATTATAATTCTATATCCCCCCCCCTCCCCCCCCGACACTGGACATAAGCTTCATCAAGCCTGTTACCATGGCTCAGGTCAACTGCTACTCACACACATACACGTCACGACTTCCTGGACATCATTTTCCTCCCCTCCAAGAAGAAATCATCCTAAGATAATAAGAGCTTATCTCTGGCCATCACAGGATGATTTTCTGCCATTATTCAAAGATTACAAACTGTGTGTTATGGTGCCATATTATAAGGGTAAAATACCATGGTGGTCAAACATACTTGCCTTTAAAGGGGTAAGATATTGATGGTGAAGTGAAGGCAACTGATTCCTGTAAACTATGCCAGAAAATACAACACCCAAGATGAGTTAGTCTGCTTCTTGTTGCACTGTTTATAGGAATTAATAGTCTCTTATTCACAGACAACTTCTTCCCCTCATAAGGTGCCTACTTGAATACATGTTAAGGTAATTACACAAACTAAATCAAGCACAGTTATATACAAATGGCCTTTTTTGTGGACAAAAAGCAACATATCAAGACATATACAGTACAGCAATAGCTACAGATACCATACAATGTTATGTATATACAACATTCAATTACAACAGTGGAATTGTCTACAGAGTGAAGAGGAATATACAAGTTTCAAAGTGGCCATAAACATAACTACATAGGTTCAAGTAGGCAGTACATTGCAAAATACAACCATATTGTGCATTTGAAATAAATATATTACACAAGTTTATGACAGATATCAACAATAATAGCACAAAGTATAACAGCCTTACAGATATGATGGTGCAGAGTCACAGACAATACTTAATATCAGATAGTACCGTAGCTATTTACGCCCCCCCTGACATAATTGATTAGGCACTCCCCCAAGTCACACCAGTCTTGTTATGCCTGTGTAGGAATAGCTGTCAGCGTGTGAGGATGTATTTTCAGCGCTCCGCTTTTTCGCTAATTACCAAGTATGTACATAAAAACAACAGTGAAGTTACATTTCATATTGTTTTATTGAAAAAAGTAATTTTGACACATTTCATGATAAAATCAGAGCGTGAAAACGTACTTAAAATTGTCAGGAGAGTGTAAAAGTGTACTTTGAGTTGTGGTCATTCTGAGCTGGCTACCCATCCTACAGATGTCCATTTAGTCTTTACAAGTACATCAGGAGACAGATAAAAGTTTGTACTTCAATATCATGTATCATTTATTCATGTAGTGTAAGTGGTTTACACGCTATTAGCCGTCAAATGTGTTGTTTGCATTTTGAGCGCGAAGTGTGAAAAAGCCCGGGCTACGGTGGTGGCACAAGCCAGAAGGCCCGGGCTTCAAGGGTTAAAGCTGTAGGTGCCAAGTTATCTTGAGAAATGCAGGTTAAGGGAGCAAGTTACTGGTATCTTTCTGGTGGTTACTGAACCCTCCAAGCTGTGCCAAGAAACAGAATATCTCAAGTTTGGTTGTCTGAATTCTGTCAGTTTAGAGGACTCAGCAGCTCAGATATCTCAGAGATTAATTTCACTGGCTTGTAAATCTCAAGAGCGGAATAAAAGACATTGTCTGTGACTGTACAAAACACTACAGTACGAAGGGCTGTATACATAAATAACCCCCTGCCAGACAATACTCAAAGACCAGTACTGTACAATGGTTCCAATGGATCTGTCATGCTGGTCAAGTGTCACTGTCTAGCTTAAGAGTTTTGCATAAAACAAACATCATTAAGTAAGAGCTTTTACTGACTTTAGTTTGCAATTAGTTCTTCAAGTCAAAAGCTGACTAAGCAAGAACAAAATCTTGTCAATAATGACTCATCCTTGAATGATTGTTGCTTTATGAAATATGGCAACAAAATCTACATTACAACCAGTATATTTTCTAGTACAGTATATGGCCCAAATGGGACACTCACAGGAACACCTATTCCTTTGCCCTCCTTACTTCATCCTCCATTTTCAGGACAGATATGTACCAATTAAGTTCACAACTCTCCCCCATTCCCCTGCAAACATGTTGGAGGACACAAGAAACCTTAGTTTGACCAGAGGATGGAGGAAAATGTGTTCATGCGATACCCATTCAGCCATACAGTGAATACAAGACTTTCAACTCACCAGCATCCTTGTCAGACATATTGAAAATGCTGTATGTGTCATGGTTGGTATGGTGGTATGACTGTGAGTCAGTTGTATCAGAGGAGAGTTGCTCCTTATACAGCTTCTGCCAGAGGGTCAGCATTCGGCGTGCTGTCAACAGGGCCACCTCTCCCCCAAACACTGCCTCCTCCAGGCTTGCACGAACATACATCAGGTGCAGGTCATCAGGATATTCCTTCAGAGCTGCCTCACAAAGCTGCAAAAATATAATAAGTACACAGTAGGCTCTTGATATACAGTAACATGAATATATTTAGCAGATTTCGTTCAACACAGGGCCATTAACCTCATACTGCCATTAGAAATCAAAAGGCAGTTTCCAACTCTCCTATGTTGAAACTGATGTCTTTCTTTAGATTATAAGCTACTTAGCTTCTTTACAGTTCCTTTCCTTGTTTCTGTTTTCACTAGCTCTGTTCACATCACCAAACTCTGTCACATAACATTCAATATCATTGCATTTGAAAGGTCCATGCAGGTTTGTAGTTTGTAATGTTTTTTTTTTTTCATTTTTCTCCTTCATCAATAGCTTCAGAATTACCGATTTTATGAATTAGGCAAAAAAGATCATGAAAAAGAAAATGCTCTTACCTCCAGTGCTTCTTCATAATCTTTCTGAGCAGAGATGAGTAGTATGAGGAGATGGAGGGAGTGTGGGTGATCGGAACGGAGGTAGAGTGCAAGCTTGACATGATGCATTGCCTCAACCAAATGAAAGTTCTGGGCATACAACAGGGCCAAATAGAACTCCACCAGGTGATCACTTGAGTCCAATTGCTGCGCTCTGTCAGTGGTAATGGAAAAAAACTACATGCCAGCCAGAAAGAAGGGAAAGCTAATCTCAAATTAATTAATTAAGAATGGCTGGTAATTTTAACACTATTCACTGGATAGCACCAGAGGATTCTTCTTTCTGGAGGAAAGCACTACTGATGCCTGAAGTCTAAAAGCTATTTCAATTAACCCATTAACAGCAGCTAATATCATAAATACCATACAGTACAAGGATTATTGCCAAACAGCTTAAAATAGTACAGGAAATATCCCTGAAAACAATGAGCTTGGTTGATTTCAAATTATGCAACAATCAAACAGTAAGAGACATTGATTCTCATTAAGTGGGTACTTACTTTTTCAGGAAATACTCTTAAAGTCTCATCACATAGCCACTGTTAAACTAAGAAAGTATTTCAAGTATAGGATCTAGAATAGAATTATATAAGTTCATATCAGAAGGGTAATATTGCATCACGCCTTTTAAAATGCTGTACCAGTATCAGAGAGGTAATATTGCATCACACCATTTTAAAATATTGCATCAGTATACACATACCTTGTCAAACTTTCCAGTGCCTTAGCCCTGAGGGTGTGAGAATTAGAGTGGCGCTGGTCATGGTTGGCACTCAGCATGAGCCCCATACCTTGGTACAAATAGCACCGGGCTGACAGGAAACTCATGCGTTCTTCACAACACTTGATGGCTTTTTCTACCCATTCCAATCCTTCATCAATCTGAGGCAAGATATGTATTATTCATATAGGTATAGTATCTGGTTACTTCTTAAAATCATCAATACCCCATTTCATTTTTTTCAAGGGGTGGGGGGCTACAGAGCCAGAGGTGGAAGAATGAATACAGAATACATGATGAGGGACAGAAATACCCAGTAAAATGGGTCACAATCACATTCCTGCACTCCTTGAAAAAAGGGGAATAGGGTACTCATCAGGATGAGGACACTGAATTTAACATTTACACTCCCTTTCAGATCCACAATATTTTCAGCTCACCTCAACAAGTTCTTGCATCCATGACCAAAGTCCTTTCATTTAGCCTTTATGAAATGAACCATTTCATTGGCTGCCATGTTAAAACTCTAACATACACTCCTACTAGACAATCTGTAACTTTCCAATTCTCCCCTAGAGAATTTGCCCTGTTAAGTGCATATGGTAGTTACCTTGGCTAGTTGTTGAAAGCAGAGTCTAGCAGCGAGGAGACAGTAGTGAGGCTGGGCAGGTAAAAGGCGGTGAACTTCCTGAAGAACTAGCAGTGCCCGGGCATCCTTCCTACCACATGCTAATGCCAGGCCAAACTGCTGCCAGACATGACTCTCCTCGTGGGAAAACTTCATGGCTCGCTCAAATACCTAATGAGCAACACACACTTAAGTTAGGAAAATACTCTGGTTTAGGAAAATGCACTGGTTAATGAATGTATCACAAGCTTAGGAATATACAAAAACTTTAGGAACAGATATCATAATAAGTTATCTAAAAATTTACAGTAAATAATATAACATATTATATCCTTTGTATACAGTAGGAGCTTCATACAATTTTGGCATCAAACTTATTAACCTTTAAACCGCGGTTGACGACATAAGTCGACAGCACCAACAAGAGTGGGTAACCGCGGGTGATGACAGAAGTCAACAGCGCAGTTTTTATATATGTGCACCCCCTAACATAATTGATTAGGCTCACAACAGAGGGTGTGTGTGCTTAGGCACTCCCCCGAGTCACACCAGCCTTGTTTTGCCAGTGTAGGAAAAGCTTTCAGTGTGTGAGGAGGTATTATCAGCACTCCGCTTTTGGGTTAATTAACATATAAGTACGTAAAAACGACAGACGTTATACAGGTATTTCATATTGTAGTGTTGAAAAATGTGATTCTGACACGTTTTATCATGAAATCAGAGTGTGAAAACGTACTCATTCTGAGCTGGCTACCCACCCTACAGATGTCCATTTAGTCTTCACAAGTACATCAGGAGACAGCTAAAGGTTTGTACTTCAATATCATGTATCATTTATTTATGGTGCATAAGTGGTTGCACGCTATTAGCCGTCAAATGTGTTGTTTATGTTTTGAGCGCGAGGCAAGAAAAAGGCCCTGGCAAGAGAGTGGCCACGTTCGAGAAGGCCCACGATTAGAGGGTTAAAACAAAATGTACCCATTCTGCTTACTAATCATACTGCCTAGTCCAGAAACAATTAAACTTTTATATCTCACCTCAATCAAAATTTTAAACTGCTTTCTTCTAGCAAGGGAGATACAGAGGAGGTCATACACAGCAGTGGCATTGTCAAAAGCATGTACCCTAGCATTCTTGAATTCAGGTGACTGGCTCAGCACTGCTTCCCTGACTGCCATTGCCTCACTGGAAAACAGAAACTGTTTTGGTAGCTGTTCCTCCTGCTATGCAATGGATTAATAGCATGAAGACTCATTCAGATATTAACAGAATGAAAACCCATTCAGAGATTGCATTGCAGTGTCTAAAGGCCCACTATACTTTAAACAGGTTAGGCTCATATCATAATCAAGCTCTGAAGGACTCCTACATTAGCAGAAAACTCGTGTAGGAATAAGGCTTACATTACATAAATTTTATTTCTGAGGGAGGGGAAGTTTTGATCTAGTTCAGGATCTCTTTACCTTCCTATGGCTTCCATCTTATTAATAAATGGTAAATCTGAATCCAATACACATACTGTACTGTACAATACCTGATGAGAAGTAAGAGAATTATCTCTTCATTTATATTCCTGGGGACAAAGAGGTTGGTGCCCGAGTAATTCTGGGGTTTCCAGGGACTTTCACCAGACTTCAGGTTCGAGCTGCTTTTGCTCCTTTCATCTAAAAAAATAATAATTAAAATTAAATAAATCACCTGTTGACATCTTGTATTCATTTTAGCATGCCTGATCATTCTGATTTCAATAATGAATTTATAAGATTATTGTGTTGTTTACATGGTCACTAACACATGTGGTAGATCCTAATGTACATTAGCACCTACAATATGAAAATAAAATTGGGAGTATCAGACTAGAAAGGAGAGTTTGCATTAATTCCACTAATTCATCTCTGGTGTGCAAGCATTCCTAATTGTGACAGTACTGTACATTAATGAGGATCTGACCAAAATGTTTTCCCCCTTGAGTGGGTGGTTGGTAAGTGTGTTCTGAACAGCCTCGCAGGAGAACCTCAGCCAACTGCCTTGCCAAAGTCAAACGCAGGTGTTGGGTTGCCGTTGACTCCACTGCTGCCAGCATACTCCTGTGGAAGGCCATGAATTCACTGACCCTTTTAGGTGTGATACCCTCCACCAGCCCAAAAACAGGATGTATTTTTCATATTTTACAAAAGGCAAAGTTCGATTTAACACACCAAAATATATGTTTCAGTCTCATATATCAAACCTTTTATTCCACAATGAAGCACCAAGGATATAAAATATATATTATAGATATCATTGATGTAAGCACAATAATGGTAAAAATACTCAAAGAAATATAATATTCATTTTGGTAACCAAAAGGCAAAGGAGAATGATATTTCAGTACAAAGCATAAATATATAGGAATAGAGGTAAATATAGACCACCAAACCTGTATCTAGTTATAGCTTTATCTAGTTGGCCAGCCTTCATGTAGAGGATTGGGGCACGCTGCAGAGCTGTTTCCAATATCACTCCAATTTTCTTGTTCTCTAACCCGCTTGGTGGCAGAGGTGAGGTGGACCCTGAAAGACAGGTGTTTTAAGGAAACATTAAACTCTGAACAGGAAATTAAAAAATAATACACTTCACAAATGTACCAATCAATAATCTTCCCTAGATATGAGACTAGGTTCTACAGATCATTGCGTAGTGAACTTAAGTTTAACGTAAATGATTTTGTTTAACAATCATCATTCCTTGCTATGTAAGAACAATTAATCCTAAGATTAAAAAAAAAGTGATGGTGAAGAATCTCCAGCTGTACCTACCAGTGGTGGTGGCTGCAGGGAGGGACTGAAGGGAGTGAGTGGAGGGTGTAGAAGTGAGCTTGTCCTGCTCCTGAAGGTACAGTAGGGTCAGGTCCCCGGCCAGCTCAAAACACCGAATCATCTTTTCCGATTTTTCTGCCCGCTGGTACTTGCTATTATTTGGTAGTGGTACACGCTCCGAGCACAGGCCTAGGGAGGAGAGTAAGGGAATGAAGAGGAAGGAAGGAAGGAGACAGGCATGGATGAAAAGTCTCACTCCACAAGCTATTCTCATCACTTTAATTCTTTTATGATAAAGATTTCCCCATGACATTTTATTGATTCTATTACTGAATATTTTTGTCTATCTTATGGAAGATGAGTACAAAAGGCACAATGTCCTCACTCTGAAATAAAAATAAGAGAGAGGCATATGCAATTTTTGGGGTTTAATGAAATAAATGTTTAACCTTTGGATGACATTATATCTTTCCTCCTACATACAAATACATTTGCTGTGGAGGTAGTTAGAAAAATATCTAAATGTCATCATCAAATGTTGAATGTTTCAACAAAGGGTGATGCCTCCTGCACTTTTTTCTCAGTAATACCAAATGATATTCCTTGTCAAGGGCAGATACAGTGCTCCTAAACTAATGTCCAAAGAAAAAGAATATAAGCCTTGCCAATCTACTCCTTAACAACATCAAACATCTTTCATACTACAGTATTTGTAGTCTAATACTGTGCCAGGACAGAAAAACTTCTATCTCCAAAGGTTAAAGCTTGATTGATCAAATGACTGATTAAATGAATATAATGCTAGTGTCAGTGCAACAGTTAAAAGTTATTTAATAGCCAAAGAAGGAGATGGAGGAGGGAGACGGAAAGCTTTGAAAGATCAACAAGGAAGGGAGGACGAGGTAAAGAGCTGAAATTAATTAAATCAAGACTTTCAGCTCCTCAAACATTCACCTATGCCATTAAACAGACTCCATCAGTATTGGTATTTTGTGGTTCCGATTAAACACACACTAACACACACACACACACAGCCAGAAAAGAATGAAAGGAGGTGGGTGGGTGGGGGGGGGGGATTTGAAAGGGACCAGACTGTTCATTACATTCACATAGCCATCAATATCATGCAATAGGAACATACCATAAGGCCATAATCTGAGACATGGGTTACTACAGTACACACAATCTAATACTGTACCATACTAAAAGCTGCCATGAGATCTGCCACAGATGCTATTTCCTATCTCTCTTCAGAATAAGAAAGTACACAAGGCATATATTAATCTATACATACAGTAGACTAAAACAATATGATAGCAATTCTAAAGCCATATGGGAGTTATGATTTTGTCAAGAATTTAGAAGACATTTCTTTCCCAAAAATATAATACGATATTATGTTTCCTTAGTTAAATTTGCTTGATTTGTTTTGATGCAAAGTTTGCAGTAATTGGTGATATATCCTTAGCCCTCTTAAGGCAACAATGGTTAAAGCTCTGCAATAGTATCAAACAGTATGTAGCTCTTAAGAGTAATGCAGTCTTTCCACACTAACTTGGCTAGTAGGTCCTACCCCTTCTTGCTCTCATAATTGGTTGCTAACAGATGGTTATTATTAACCAATCAGAGAGTTTGGCCCATCATAAATCTGGTCATGTGGCTGAGCTGATTGGTTAATACAGCACTTGTTACAAATTAACCAATCAGGAGGTGGAGGGGCAGGACCCTTCGGGTAAGTGAGTGCTGAAAGACTTGTTACCTAATAAATTGAATAATACAGTAAAATAAAATTCACTCTCCATAAGACATGAAGCTAACTAGACAACATGTTGCTGGAAAATGAGGCTATCAAATCCTCCATATTTAGCCAAACAACAGACTTTCAGTTGTATGTGTTTCCTGACAGAGTCTGGGGGAATCAAGTCTCTAACATGCCAATACATCTTCCCTCCCTTAAATTGTGCATGCAAGTGTGTTGACTGGAATCAACTTGAAGCCACACAATAAGAAAAGTACAGATGAGTAAGAGGTACAGTCTTGCTATACACCATAAGGGTAAAATACTATAAAGTCAAAAAAGAGTCTTGCAGCTTTGTTCCTCAGTACTACATCACTTCCTGAAAACAATATTTGAGACTGTAATCAGACTATAGATATAAGCATCATTTGAGGAGAAGCCATAATTGATGATGGACTTCACTACAGTACAGCCGGCAGCATAAATTCGCGTCCATATCATGTACTTAATATTGCTAATATGACCAGATAGTTGCATTCTGAACCAATTTTTATTCCAACAACATACGTAATTTACTATACGAGAATTATATCTGTCATCTCTGCATTAAAATTGTATTACAACATCACTATAGCTAATACATACGCAGGTGGAAATGAAGCGAACTTATGCTGCCGACTGTACATATAGAGCAGTAAGATAACAACAACAGTATAATGTACATGGAGTACAGAACTTCGGACATTGAAAACTCACGGGGCCCAAGATATTGTCAGTACATTGGAAGCTAATGATTTCTCCAAATTGTGCCACACAAAAGAAAAGTCTAACTATTTCTTGATACAATTTGGGGAATCAGTAGTTTCTAACTTATTATCCTCAGATGCTGTCACAATCATGATATTACCACCTGTGCCGGGTAACAAAATTACACAATAATTCTTGGAGTGGAAAAAAGACATTCTACAGTTCATACTGAGGTATTATGAAAAACTAGACTGAAACTTGGCTTGCAGGATGGCTTGAGTGAGTGTTCATTAAAACTCTGACGGTTCCAGAAAAAATAGACCTATTGAAAAGAGGCTTGAAGGAACAGTGTAAGTTCTAACTTCCTTCTTGTTTATCATACATGTATTTCACTGGGACTGCTGTATATCAGAACATATAATGTTCAATATAACACAGTCTACAGCCTCGACTTGCACTCCAGTACAATTCCAACAACTGGGCCCTTAATGCCAAATATGTTAATGATCATCATAATAGTACACAGTACTTCACACAAAGTCCAGTACACCAAGCATTGCACAACAGAATGTAGCAAGTCAATACCATACAGTACTGTATACAAAAAATATTGCATAATACACAGAGTATTGATGAATGCAACATGTCAGGATATTTAAGGAGGTACTGTATTAGATGGTCTCAGGAAAATGGAGGCTACCAATTCCTCCAAACTGTGCCAATAAACATAAACATAATACAGTACAGTATCTCATTATATGAGGTGGTCTGTTTTATATCAAAGGTTGAAGAAATCTGGAGTCTCCATTTTCCCAATATCTTCTACTTCCTTAAATGGTAATACTCATACATACATATAGTACATTACAGAATGCAGTAATACATGCTGGACACAAGAGTATCAAAGGCACTACATTCTCTACTACAAACATTATTGTTACAGATTTCTTATCATTTCTGTTTTACCTCGTGCCATTGTGAAGTACTAAATATTAGGGTAAATTTCTCAGTTGTGTCTTGTCAGTTTGCAAGCACCCAAGCATATGTTATTGTATGTACTGATATATTATTGTGAGGTTTTAATGAACTGGGTGGGGATACTGATGACTAAACTAAGTATTTAAGTACTGTAATGGTGGTGATGGTGTCCCCTAACTACAGTAACTGTGTGTTAGCTGTGGTGAGTGTCTCTAATGAAGTGTGAATTGATACAGATTTTATTTTGATGAATTACAGTATATACTATAGTACTTAAGCTGAATAAACCAGATATATTCTTTATCACATACAGTACATTGAATAACAATGAAAGATCTCTGAGACAGCTCAATGAAGCAGATGGGGAATAAGCAAGAAAAATTAATTGTCCGTCTTGTGTGTGTACCTTTGTATAAGGGGAAGGGAAGTAAGGATGAGTGTGGTAGCTATAGGGGAATAAGCCTTCTTAGTGTACCAGGGAAGGTTTACGGGAAGGTTCTGACTGAAAGACTGATGGAAGTAACAGGGAATAAAGTTAGTGAGGAGCAGGGAGGGTTCAGAAAGGGTAGAGGATGTGTGGACCAAATATTTGCATTAAAATCAATAGTGGAGAAGTATATTGGGAAGGGTAAGAAGTTGTATGCTGCCTTCATGGACTTGGAGAAGGCATATGATAGAGTTGATAGGAAAGCTATGACAGAGGTGTTGAGAATTTATGGAGTTGGGGGGCCTTTACTGAAAGGCATTGAGGCTTTTTATGCAGATGCAAAAGCATGTGTACGGGTAGAGGGTGATCTAAGTGAGAGTTTTAATATTAGTGTAGGGCTGAGACAGGGGTGTGTTATGTCACCATGGCTGTTCAATATATATATGGATGGTTGTATGAGAGAGGTGAAAGCCAAAGTGAATGGTCTGGGGGTGAAGTTGAGGTTGAATGAAGCAAATTGGTCCCTGGTGGCAAGTTTGTTTGCGGATGACACTGTGCTGATGGCTGAGAGTGAAAGGAATTTGCAGAGAGTGGTGGACGAATTTCAGTCTGTGTGTAAACGAAGGAAATTGAAGGTGAATGTGGGTAAAAGTAAAGTGATGGTATTTGAAAGAGCAGAAACTGAAGTGATTGACTTTGCTACACCTTACAGAGTGGCTGTACCAACTGGGACGAAGTGTGAGATAACTCTGAGGGGTGAGAGGATGGAGGAAGTGAAGGAGTTTAAGTACCTGGGTACAGTTATGTGTAAACATGGAAGTATGGAAGGAGAAATTAGGGAGAGAGCAGTGAAGGGTAGACAGGTCATAGGATCACTGGGGAGGATTATGAAGGGTAGAAGTGTGAGTATGGAAGTGAAAAGGGGACTACGAAATAGTATAATCCTGCCAACACTGACATGTGCGTCGGAGACATGGACATGGAATAGGGCGCATCAGTCTAGAATAGGTGCTGTGGAAATGAGTTACTTGAGAGGAGCATGTGGACTTACTAGATGGGATGGAGAAAGTAATGAGAGTGTATATGAGAGATGTGGTATGAGTGAGAAGGCAATTGGTATCGAGTGTGGAGTGGTTGAGAGAGTGAAACGTAATACATTGAGATGGTATGGACATGTAGAGAGAATGCAAGGCGAGGAATTTGTAAAGAAGGTGTATGGAAGTGAAGTTGTAGGACCTGGTGTGAGAGGCAGACCTCCGGTTAGATGGCAGAACAGAGTGGAAGAGTATGTAAAGGAGAGAAACATGAGGGGCAGAGGAGGGCTTGAACAAGTAAGGAGGGAGTGTTGGAACAGGGAGAACTGGAGACACTTCTGCCGTGGCCACCCCCTTGGGGGGAGTTCCCGGAGGGAACGAGGCGTCGGAGCTATAGATAGATAGATAGATAGTGTGTGTGTATGTGTGTTTGAATCAGAGGGGTAGGTAGGTGTATAATATTGCTTGACATTCCAAAATGTTTCTATTAACAATGGCTAATCAAGCACTTTTTTTCCTTCTAATGTCACACACATAATGCAAAACACACATGAAAAGCTCTATACTTTAATCAGTTTTTCTCGAGTTGAAGGTAAACATCCACATCCAATTTCAAAAGGTTACATCTGGCTCTTGGGCAGTGATATTCATCCTACCATTGTTAGCCTTTATGATACTGGCTGTGGACATTTATCACTGCGTATAGAAAAACTAACGGTCTATTTTTTAGACAGTGCACATTCACCCAATGTTCTCAAGCATGCACAATATCTGTTAATTAGGTGTTATTCATCTGAGGTTCTTAGACATACTGTACTTATCTGAAATGTTCCTTCAAATGTTCAAAGCATTTATGAATCAGTCATAACCAGTTAGCCTATAAGAGTCTTGATGTCGTATGGTGTAACCTAATCAGTGATACAAATCAGCCTTCACATTTCTCTTGTTTAGTTTGTTACTTCAAACCCTATCCTTGGTCGACCTGCTTGCAACAATGCTAAACTATGGGCATGCCAACAGCAGTGAAACCCTTGGACAGAGAACTAAATATTATGTCCATCCATTATTCAACAGCAGTTACAAGATGAATTTGACTGCATTTATATATTTGCCTTTTTAACCACATTAAATATAATACTGTCTTCCAGACATGAATAATTCCCAAACTCTTGAACTATCTACATAGGCTAGTCTTCTCACATATGCCCCATCCATCTGTAAATCTCAAGGTGTTCGCAAAAATTTGCTGTCATAGCAGTAGTACTGTACACATATGCCATTGTCATATTATTATATGGGTTCACCACCGTCAATTTTCATGTATACTAATAGCTACCTATGTCTGTGTCTTACAGGATTTATGATAGGCCGTATAGAGTGGCAGCCCAAAACAGTTTGATCATAAGAACTGGTACAGCACTGTACCAATACCAGAGCACTGTAGTACAGTATTCATGATGTAACATAAAATATTCAAATATGGATATCTGCTGAGGGCCCCCAGCTGCTGAAATACAACAGAAAATCAATTGAATCTTTCATACATCTTCACCTTTAACAATGTTGCCACCAGATCACCAGAAAAAGGGGTTGAAAGAACTAAAGTAAGAAACAAAAGTGTGAAGGTTGATGTTTTCTTAACTGGCTTACCCCGCAAAACAATAGGACTCGCAGATGTACAAAACATGAAGGGCTTTGATTTATAACACTAAAGACAAGTATGCACTACTGTATCAGACAAATAACACTTGAGAAAGTACTTTATACTGTACAATTGTACATAGTTAAGAAAACTGGAAAAGTATCCACTGCCTGTCTTTTACCTAGGAAAAAATGCAACAGCTCCCCTTCATATTCCCTAACGTTTTTTGGCACATGTGATGCAAACCAAGATAAAATTCACCAAACATTCATTCACTAGGACAATTATCTACAAGGTACAGCATGTGCTGTACTGTATTATAGTATACACTGGAATCAAACTTGCACTGAAGGCCTGATATCGCTGGAAGGGAACAGGTGCATTTTCACCAGATAAAGGAAATATATTATAAAAATTACCATATTATTAACTAAACTATTAATCTCTAAGCACAACAATACTTGCTGTTTCTGGGTTGGAGCGCTGAGCAAAGTCCTGAAGAGATGATGAGAGGTTATCAAGGACACAGGATACTGCTGTCTTGGCAAAGTCTATTGTTTTGAAGATGATGGTCAATGTCCACAGCTGATATAAATTCCATGCACCTGACTGGCCGATGTGTGACTACGAATTCATGGGTGATAATTCACTAAAGTACAATACTGTACAGTATATAATAGCATGTATGAAACCAGAAGTGGACATTTCCCATCATCAACAGGAAAACAGTGGGAGGTAAATGCTGCAACTTGAGGCTTTAAAGAGGGTTAGATGTTGTTGGCAATTCAGAAGCTATTGCTTCCTCCAAAGTGTGCAGATAAACAGACTACCTCAGTTTAGGTGGTCCATCTTTGGTTAAATTTGGAGGAATCTGTAGCCTCCAATTCAATGACAACATCTCATCCCTTTGAGTACTTTTCTGGTTAAATCCATCAAACATAACATAAAGAACACACTTCAAAATATATCACTACAAAGAAGAAATATGTATGCAGATAAAGTAATTAACTCCTTGGCTGCAGCCTGTCTTCCATAATCACTTTTAGTGCTTAAAGGGATAGCATGTACAGTAGGTGGCACAATACTAATAATTAACTCTTTCACATCAGGATCGTTCACATGCCTGTCAGGCATATCGTAGTAAATTAAGAAATTTAAAAAATATTTTGCAGTATTATCTAAGCACTTCTTACAGTACTGAGGAAATTAAGATAATAATAGAATGTGCTATTATTTGGTACTGAAATTAATTAATACAACTTCTGTCATCAATCTTTCCCCTTTACTTCAACATATAATTCAAATGCTATGCATCTTAAATTAAAGTGGACGCTATTTTGGATTTTGTTTATTTTATAGGTGAGGACATTAGGTGGACATCTAGCCTATAGTGCTCACCTTATGCAATACAGAAAACGAAAGAAAATTATATAATGGAGCTTGACACTTCCTGTATTTCTATATATCTATTCAAGAACAGAGCCCAATGAGAAAGGGTTAAGAAAGGCCTTTTATATCTTATTATCTATAGCTAACATTTTATGAATGAAGTGACTTCTGTACCATGGTGCATATCAGTTGATATATCACAATTTTGTTTATTGTTTTACAACAGAGAGAGCTGTATGAAGTTATTTTTAGCCACATATTTAGAGTACAATTACTACTAAAATGCTCTCTGATTATACATATAATGATGTTCAGTATTTCCATAATTAAACTGTCTATGAACATATTATCAGTGAAAACAGCTGCAACTTGAGGACTAAGAGAGTATTAACAATATCCCATTTATATACTTTACTGAAAAGAAGTAAAGAACTGTAGGTCATTATTGAAGAATGAAATCACACAAGTACATGCACTACCATGATTACCATGGAACATAATGCAGCAGGTAAATTAATTAATTTCCTCTGTTTGATGCACAATGGATCAAGATTTAGGCAAAGTCACCCAAATAAGGGATGGTGGTCTCTCAAATTGTTTGGATCATTGGGCATTATGGAGAGGGTTGGAACTACAATACAGTATTACAGGCAGTGATATAAAACTTCAACCATCACTTCTTTGGGTGACTGTACTGTCAGGAATTGATGGATGTGAGACATGGCTTGTGGTCCCAAACACCAATACCGTACTGTGCTGAGTTCCAGTGAGGCAGTACTGTAAAATGTTTTAACTACAGTACTGCATGCAGTTTTAAGGTAGTAAGATGCTGTTGGTGAACTCTAAACTGTTCCAAGGAAAGTATCTTCATTTTGCTATCATCTTATCACCTTAATTAAGCTATAACCTACCATGCTATTTATGAGATCTTAATACAGGTTGTTCAAATTTATGTACAGTATTATATTTTCATGTTTTTACCATGACCCTTCTTAAAAGAACCCTGCAATTCTTCATTGTTAGTGAATCGAAGGAGACATATCTCCAAATTATGTATAGAAACAGACTTCCTTAGTCTTGGTGCTATTTTTGACATACAATGTACTGTACTGTGGTGAAATCAGGAGCCTCCAAGTCACCAACTATACCTCAGATTCCTTAGACAACATCTGACATTTCTTATTTCATAACCAAAACAAATTATTGTATGGTAAACCTTGTCATAAAAAATATGGGAGAACCCTGCAAGTTAACCTCCAAACAATAGTTAATCACGTATCTATCACCTTTACTTTGATTAACTCAGATTGATATGCCTGATCACAAACAATTTCCCGATAAGCAAGTCTTTAACTGCTCAAGTCTTGTTTATTGTTTACTTTCTTGCTAACTCCATAGTAGAATTCAAGACAAAATGGTACAAATTTATACTGACTGACCAGTTACTCAGCAGTCATCTTGTACGGTAGTATATATCACAACTAACTACAGACTATGTACTCTCTTCAACTGAGGAGACACCAACTGCACTCAAAGACTTGACCTAGATAAGTCAAGCTTTGTATAAAACTCCCTGGTAGACAGAATAAACACTTTTTTTGTATACTGTAGCTAAAATAGCATTAATGTACTGTATAACATTAAGGGACCCCGTGATGTAGTCAGAAAATTGGATGCTAGAGAATCCTTCAAACATTGCCACGAAACACCACCTATATGGAAAAAACCTGTTTTGTGGCATGGTCAGGAGGAATCAGAAGCCTCCAATTTTCATACACGATCACAGGGTCCTTAAATTAACAGGTAAACCAAGGCAATCATATACTGTACTTGGCAACATTGCTGTACAGTAAGAAAAGCTTTGGAAAAAATATGCATAGAAGTAAAGTCCTAACATCTGAAAGTAGTCTATAATTATATTGTATATACATATACAGTACTGCACCGTAAAATACAAATTTTTTTTTAAACATCATGTGTCGAAAAATATCATGTACTGATCAGCAAAATACTCAACTACTATATTAGTCTTGCATATTCTTTCCTAATATTAGTAGAAATTATTCTGTCATGAATAGGCTAGAATCCATGTGTGATCTACAATTTGAGTGGCCTTGAATCTAGGGATACACAGCCTTGCCCAGAGGTATTATGGCCAAAGTGTCAGATTCAAAGAACTGTCTGAATATTACTTTCTCTGTCAGACCTTGATTGAGTTAGATTTCTTTCATTTGGGGTATCAGGTCAGCCCCAGCTACACAACACATATCAGTACATTCAGGGAAACACTGTACTGTAACCATGGTACTACTGTATCTCAGCTAGAAAATAATCTGTTTTCACATCGTGGCATCAACACCATGAGGAGGATATGATGATGACACAATACTGTACAAAGAATGTCTTATTATACAGTACTTACTTATTGTAGATACCCAAGAAAGATGCTAAAACTCTAAGAAGCAAGAAATTACCAATGGACAGTCCTAGCTTCCCTCAGCACGGCACTCACATTTCTTCAGTATTTCTCCCTATACCTTGGTTCACTTCACACAGTTTCATGCTTGCCATTTCCCTCTTTTCCTCTATCTGTCTATCACTTGTATCAAACCCCCCTCTGGCCTTAACTCTGAGCAGTAAAATGGTCTCAACACAGTTTTGTGCTTACCACTTCCCTTTTGTCCACTATATGCCTATCACCTCTATTACCCTAAACTCCCATTTAGTCTTAACCCTTAGCAGAAAATATGATCTGAACACCTGAACTTTCCCTCAAGAGGAGTGCATAAAAAATTTAAATTTTTTTTAACATCTGCAACTAATAATCAACTTAACAAATTGCTTTTCTAACAGGAAAATGTTACTAATTTCATATAATAACCAATGTCAGTGTATTTGATGCTGTATTTGTCTCTTCTTTCTCAGTACAGCTTCAAATGTGTCACCCACCCAATTTGTTGTTACTTATCCAATAAGAAATAAAGTTAAAAAAGGACCTTACCTTTTATTGCATAGGACTCAGCCACAATCCTGAGTGACCTGGTGGGGAGGGTTTTCTCAGTGAGCTGATCAAGGCCAGCAGAGGTGAGGTGGGCAAGGGCACCCTCATAGTCCCCCACAGCATATTCGAGCTTAGACAGTAACAACAGCGCATCCAGTGACACTTCCAGCTGCCAATTCAAGCAAGATTAGAAAACTTGGGCCATACCCGATGACTTCTGCACATTTCTCCAATACAGTACCTCCAGCTTCCAATATGTACAACCTAACCCATAAACAATAACTGACAATTTTTGCATATTTCTGACAGACACAAGACTATTTCATTTGTTGAAAGCAAAATTGAAACACTACTCACATACACTGTTATTCTTTTGTCAGATTAACTCCAATAAATTTTACTGTCTTGTTGTCCAATTACCATACATACAATAAATATTACTGCAACCTTTTCCCTTAGATTAATGAGATGATGTTCTTATGACATTTTAAGTAGTCTAACACAAATGTAATTTTAATTACTGTAGTTGTTGTTGAAGAAATGACAACAAGTGAAAGTTCATAAATATTTCTCTTGCTAACACTACAATTATCATTTGTGGGACGGAAACCTTAATGATTCCTTTAGGTTAGAATATGCTGTAGTTCATCTACACAATACTCAGCCCTACATATGCTTGAACTAATGTCAGATAATATAAGATGTCACAAAGAAATCTTCATCAAGGGTTAAGAACTGTACTGTACATACAAAAAATGATGAAGATATGTAATGTGTGTTGTAGATGGAAAAAAATACACTGAGAAGGTTTGGAAAGGTAAAGAATGACAAGATGACTAAGAGACTTTGAATTGTGAACTGGATGGCAGCGGGATAGCTAAGGGTAATAACATAAGCATAATTTCTTCAAAATGGAGGGAGAAGGAAGACTGAGAAGTCTTAGCAGGTGTTTACTATTGGGACAGAGTAACTTGAAGGCTCTTCAATCATGGCCATTCCCAGCTGGAGAAGGAAAAAAGCATCACCATTATTGGATAGCTGACAATATCATATGAAATGAAATAATTTGCCCTGGCTACTACTGTAAATTCCATATCAATATGAAATTTAAATGCCTGAAAAACAATACTGTAAGCCTCAAGGGATTTGGCAAAATGGTCATTGTGAGTTCTCCCTGAATACAATTTTCAATCTTCATTATCACCAAACCGTTCAGTATTCACACTCACCAGACCTATCAATCCTTTGAATAACTGTTATCATTATGTATTCCAGTCATCAGTGTCATCAAAGAATTCTGTCACATATCACTACACAGTTCAGTTTCTTTCACTCAGGACTTTTATTGACCAAACTTTGCCCTGTGTTTCCCTCACTTTTTTGTTGGTTGTTAATCTACTGAATCAACTTTGTAGTATGGGACATTAGCATAATTATCATAATATAATACTGTATATATAATGCAAAAATACAACATATTCTTGCATTACTTACTCCAAGAGGCTATGTTTCTGGTTCTGTTTGTATGATTGTTTTGCTTGTCTCTTTATCTGTTTGCTAGCAGGATTTCACAAAATACTGTATTATGAGTGTATTTTTACCACCTTTTATGCATTATTTCAGTCATAATACATATCATTCTTTCAATTTTTCACATAATCAAATTCCCAAAAGAAAGAGTACAAGCTGATCAGGAAGTTCTCCTCAGGACTTGACCCAAATTGATATCCTCAGCGATGGAGACTCTCCAGTTCTACGGGTGAGCGGGAATGCCCATCCAACCACTACGTTCACAAAAAGACCATAGCAGTCCAAGATCAACACTGGAAAGCAAGGCAGAGGGAACCTGCCACCACTGAAAGGCCACACACTAACCAGTGACAGTGGAAGAAAGAATGGAAAATGACAAGGGAAAAAGAGAAGACCATGGAAATTTTGTTGGACCAGTGAGATGCAAGGCTTAAGTGACATCACCCACCCACATTAACTGGGTCCTATGCCCCCTCACGATTACAAAAAGTATGGAACTGGGCGGTTAACCCATAAAAACTTACACACGAAAATTTGTACTACTAGTTGTTTTACTAATTAGGCATGACTATGCATCCCATAGCAATCACTCAAATGTACATACTTCCAAGGCATTATATTCCAGCACACTAGGTTCAGCTCCTTTTACAGATTCCTGACACACTAAGGATGGTAGAAAGGTCAAAGCAACCTTCCTGAATGGCAAGTCACTCACGGGAAGCTAATGAGGTTTGACTGTTGTGTATTATGATCCACATCACTTCATTTTTGTGGTGCACTATCTTTTTTGACTTGGCAAAAATGATCCACTACCAATTTATGGCAGACCTAAATAAATACTTTCAGTAGCTTATAACATCAATTTTTTTTTTTTTAAGTACATACTGTACAACTTTGTATCACAATACAAAATGAGAGTGCCAACTGGGACAGGGTGTGAGATCATTTTTGGGGAGTGAGAGGATGTAGGAAGTAAAAAAGAGTTTAAAAATCTGGAAATAGTATTATGTAAGCATGGATGCAGAGAAATTGAGATCTGATAAAGAGAGCACTGCAGGTTAGACTAGTTATATGGTCACTAGGGAGAATCATCAAGGGTTGAAGTGTGAGCATGGAAGTTGTCAGGGAATAGTATTTATCCAACGAGTTATCTAACTACCCATCTACTTTGATGGGAGTATTGTATTTGTGATGTACTGGACCTGGAAATCTGTATGAGCTTAGAGTAAACTGGTGCTTCAGGAATGTGAACGAATCAAGCGATTGGGATTTCGAAAATGTGATCTGTTGAAGATGGTGAACGATTAGTGATTTGAAATGTCTAAAGTGATGAGCGAGTGGTATGAAACATGAAGTATATGAACGTTGAAAGTTAGCTCCTTCACCCAGTTGCAATTGGTCCCCAGCTCCACATCAGGCAACACTTCAATCTCCCAGTGGTGAGTTTCATGTTTGTAATGTTTTTATTGTAATTATTATACAGTATTATAATTTTTTGTGGAGAACAAAGTCATTGGTGGTATTAGTTGTTGGTTTGTTATTGTATTGTTGCAACATACAGTCTGTAAAATTAGTTTTAAAGATGGTTATAATTAGCTATGTTGTGTTAGGTACCGATATATGGATGCTTAGATTCTGTGTAACAGAGGCATGTCTACAGTACTAGGTCAATGACGTGGATGCTGGATTTTCGTGTTCTGAGAGTTTCATTCCAAAGATGTGGCCATCTATGTTCTGCCGCCAGTTGTTGTGAATTGTTTACTGGATCTGTGATGACCTGCAGAGGCCTGTGGTGATCTATGGAGGCATGTGGTGACCTGTGAAGGCCTATGGTGATCCATGGAAGCCAATGGTGATTTGTGGAGGACAGTGATAACTTGTGGTGGCCTGTGATGCCCCATGATGGCCTGCGATGACCTGCGGTGGCATGTATTGGATCCAAGGTGACCTGTGGTGGACTGTCATGACCCGTGCCGGATTCATGGTCACCCGTGGTGGTCTGTGATGACCCATGTGGTACTGTGATTTCTGCCTATCTACTGCTGTACTGTTCTTGCCATGTTGGCATAATATATCTATGTATATTTGTCATGATACGAGTACCTTGGACTACTGATACTTGTTATTACCGAGTGTTGTAAATGAGGCATGTGTGATTCATCAGTGTACATGCATGTACTTATATATATCTCAGCATCATACAATAGAATACAGTAATTAGAAAACACCTGTGTTTATAGTTTATCTGTTTTGTGAAAAGAGGTGACTATGGGAAAATAAAATATACTTGTACATGTATTGGTCATATTAGCTTAAGAGTTGCACTGACAGAATCTCTGCTTTATTATCTGCAGTGCTACTGTAGTTCCTTGACAAGTGAAAAGGGGACTAAGAAAGAGTATACCTGTAGTCCAGCCACCACTGACATATGTATCGGCATCATAGAACAGGGAACAAAAATTTTGAAGAGGCGGGGTAAAAATGAGCTACCAGAGAGGAGTACATGACATGATGAGGTGGGAGGGGGAGTGCAATGAGAATATGCATGAGAGATGTGGTGTGAGAACAAAGGCAAATGGTGTTGAGTGTCGGGTGGTTGATAAAGCAAAGTGTAACACACTGAGGAGGTTTGGACAAGTGGAGAGAAAGCAAGACGGGGAGTTTACTAGAAATTTAATTAGTGGAATTATTGAGAGAGGCAAAGCCTCAGATACATAGGTGAACCAGGTAAAGAGTGAGGGAGAGAAACATGGGTGGAAGGGGAGAGCTTGAGCAAATGAGAAGGGTGTGTTGAAGCAGGGTGAGTAGGAGACTTTTGCCATGGCCACCCCCTTGGAGGAGAATTTTCCGGAAGGAATGAAGCAACAGAACTCTAGATAGATTTGTCACCCTATTATAAAAGTGCATTGGCCTGTCCACCTTCCATCTGGTAACCACCAGTCAATATGACAACTTTTCACTCAACACTAGAAGCAAAAAAACCTGTCAAATTTGGTCAACTCACATGCGCATCAAATCTTAATATGTGCTATAATCCCAGGGTGCTTCAAATATGCTTAAAATATATGAAAACACTCATACTGAAGGTTATTTGTACATGAGAAGGGTAACCTTAAAATAGGGATGGAAAGTGTATTTTTTCTCTTACTAGGATTCTCTCTAAAGATTAAAGACTATTTCAAGTACTGTAATTAACAAATATCCACAGTAAATCCTCAGTATTTATGACACTTGGAGTAATGCTATATGATTATTATGAATGTCACAGGAAAACCCCATTCACCCAACAATTAACATAATGAACATGTGAGTCACCTGTACACAATAGGGATCTGGAAGGCATGATCTTGTTAATGAAACAGAGGCTAAAGATCCCTTCACGTTGTAACACAAAACACACCCCTTAGGCTATACTTCGATATTCTGCTTTTTGACATACTCTGGAGGTATCTGAAGCCTTCAATTCATCAACAACATTTTCTCCAACTGTAAAACAACACTACAGTACAGTACCACAATCATCTCTAAGCAGGAAACATTCAGCCCAAAAAGCACTCCATGAAATAGACAACTGAATAAGCATGAATTCCTAACACATGGATGATAAAAGTTATCTTGCTACATTTTAAATCGCCTTGCCTTAGTCCAAGTATTTTGTATTTGACATAAAACGTTGACCATGGGCTAAGTGATACTGACTTTAACCTTCAGATATTTGGCATATTTCTGCCAGGGATATATTCTGGTTTTTGTTGAAGTGTAAAGTCATCAGCCACAGTTTATGGATACAACAATGGCTGATGACATTTGCGATTTTCATTGTACAACAGCACAAAATTTTTCTTGTCAGAGGGTAGCAATCATCATAACCAGATTATTATTTCTTCAATTAGTTCATATGATATGCTTGGATAAATGCCATAGAATTCTATGTCTCAAGATACACCCAATAGCTAATAAGTTAATGGTGATTATAACAATATAAAACACAACAGACAGCATCAGACACACAGCTTGACACTACACACATACACATCACATACAGTACTATGTACAATCAAGGAATAATGTACCTACACACTTATTAGAAGGCTAAGGTCACTTCTGGTAATATTCTTAATACTGTGCAGTACTGTTTAGTGGTATGATCCAACATCTATTATGTTATGACATTAAAAATACTCCATACATAACTTCCTATATGGAATAAGATAGAAGTCAATTCTCCTACCATTTATTGTTAATACTTTTAACATGTGTACTACTAAGGAAGCTGCCAAAAGTTGTCTTGGTCTTCAGTTAAGTGTGCAAATAAAATGTTCCTCAACTGCAGATTACAAGAAAACTAACATCTGCCACTACAGTACTACTGAATTTTACTGTATTATACGCTGATCATCTTCAATATGCAAGCTGAATCCTGGGAACACATGACAAAATGGTTTAATCACAGTGAAAACAATAATCTTCTCATCTCATATCTATACCGTAGTTTTTTATTCTGTACCTTACAGTGAATGTTCAAAGCAAACAATATACTGTACAGAACAAGGTAACCATGATTGTCTAAGGTGGTTACAGCTTAGACAACTCACAGATGGGTACAAGTAAGAAATCATCCAATCATGTGTAACCTAACAAAATAGCATGTGGTTATTAACTGTTAATTTCAGAAAAAAACTAGTAGTCTATAGGTCCAATGACATTATCAAGATGCAAGATTGGGAACTGCTGTATATTCAGAGAACAATATAGCAACGGCAACATCAATGTTCCATATTACCCCACTCATGGTGGCTTTTGATAAGTGTACTGTATATCGTTCTCCAACCGCATAATGAAAGAGGCTTTCTGTATTCCCATTGTCCATTCACCGGTTTGGAAACATCTGAGACATACAGCGTCTATAAATATTACAGTTCAAACTTTGCAGCCAGACAATTCTGCTGTCACTGGGTATAAAATGTGAGGAAGTTTAGACTGTAATAATACAATAAGTACCATATAACACTATTAGAGGAGGAACCCAGTGTTAATACTATCTCTCCAAAGTGCCTTTGATATGAATAAGCAGTACAGTTCCCTTTAGTTCCTTGATTTACATTTCCTTACACAAAATATGAGGCTGACTCCTGAAATACACTGTCTCAGTAGCCACCAAAATTAACACATCAACATTGTTATAATCTCGGGGCCTCGCAAGAGTCACTGGCTACTGACAGCCTGCAGTCCTGAGGTTGAAGAAAAAAAAAAAAAAAAAAAATCAATTCAGTACCCTATTTCCATTTTTACAAGGATTGGAAGGCTTCAGAGTCAGGAGTGGAAATATTGTATCAGAATACTGTACAGAAATGAGGGGCAAAAATACCCAGTAAAATGGGTCACACTTTCATTCACTTCACCTTCCAAGCCCACAATATTCTCTGTTCCCCCTCCACAAGTCTTACATCCACAGCTAAAGTCCCTTCACATACCTTTGGTTAAAGGAGCTATTTAATGGGCTGCTAAGTAAAAACCATGTTGCCAACCCAATCATATACTCCCAGCACATCTCATCACCTCTTGCCTATCATGCACAAGTTGCTTTGCTTCACCCATTCTTATTCCACACTTTATTACACAATCATTCACCATATTGTACCATCTCCTAGGTCTTCCCCTGCTTTGTCCCTCAAAATCTCTCTTACACACTATTTTCATCACTCTTGTATCATCCATTCTTTCCATATGCCCATACCATCTCAGAACACTTTCCATGCTCAAGTGATCAAGTTCGCACTAAAGTACACCTTTCTTTAAAATTAATGAACAAAAACAGAATTACAGGGAACTATCTCAATATGTCATCAGTACAAGTTCCTCATCAAATGGTGTTTTCTAGTGTACAATTTACGTTATGTGTGCTATTTGTGTCACCAGTACATTGCAGCACAAAATGATACAGTACTACTCACTCATTCACAAACATAGCCAGTGCATACAGTATCTATGGTATTCCACACTAACCTGGCCAGCAAGCTTTGCCCTTTTAGCTGCTAACTTGATCCATAAGCCCCCTGTGCCAGATATTCACTAATAACCAATAACATATGGTAAAAAATATGGTTAAAGAAAAAGACAGCATTTATAGGTCAATTTAGCTACTGTACATGGACAAGGCTTAAGGGCTAAGTTATTATGGAAAGATTATAGACCTATATACCGTATCAGTAACCCTTCACTTTAATTATAAGTGTAGGATGCATGAAACTTAAAGTGCAACACGTACTGCAGTACTGTATGGGTATACCATTCAACAATTCACTTAGAAATACAAATTAAAGAGTTCATAGCGCTGTCACTACATATCATTACTAGCAAATTCATCAATATATCTTACTGTGTAGCTTCAATAACTTTGCTTATGGATAGTCTCATTATTTTTCAAGTATGAGTACTGGCAATATACTATACCTGCAGCTATACACTGAACTACAAAATACAACCACATTACATGGCAAAAATAATTAAATTTTCTGCACTTATTAACTGATAAATAAAGAGACTATAGTCTTTTTGAAATATACTGAGCGCTGAGGCGTTGGCTGTTGGGAGGTTTTTCCCTCCAGCAATGTTGCCAAATCAGACCAATACACTTCACTCACTCTCTCATATCAGCTATTTACTGATGCTAAATTAATCTAAATTACTGCGTATACATTAACTTCACTACTAAGGCCATGTAGGTATATGAAAGTATCATTCGCTTCTCATATTAACAATGATAATATATATATATATCACAACACTGGGCAGAATATTCTTCCAACGTTGCCAGTGCACCTAGGGTGAGTGTACGCAGGGATAAGTGTGTAAGCTCCACTTGTCACCTCAGGTCACTACCGTCACTTTTCCTCTGGCTGCCACTCAAGATGAAGCTCACCTCTGCTACTCGCTATCATGATTTACATAGTCGAGAGAGAGAACTAATTTTATAATGTAAATAAGTACTTTTTAGAAGAGAAAGCAAATAGAGGACCTATCATTGCACCATCACGAGCAGTGGTGAGGAAAAAGAGTCGAAACAAACGAAAAATTATGTTATACCCTCAGAAAAGTGTCGCATTTATAATACAACATAATGTGTCAACAGAAAAGGAAAGATTTACTTTTATGTTTTGTTGTTAACGGCAAGCGATATATAGGCAACAGAGAGAGAGAGAGAGAGAGAGAGAGAGAGAGAACAGACGGTGGGTTAGTGAGGGCTGGCTGTCATTTTTAATGAGGATCTAATCCTATAATTGTCCAGACGAGATCTGGCAACGTAGCAGTCAGGTAAATCTCGGAAGTGGCCAACGCCTTAGCGCTCAGTATATTTCAAAGACTATAGTGTTCCTGATGCAGCTTCAGGTAATGATTGACCATAAGTATTCATCACTTAGTTCATAGCAATCATTTTTTTACTGCTCCAGTATTATGGCTTCCATTAGATATCATCAAATGATAATGCAGAGTACAGCTCTGTTCAGAATTTTATGATACATTTGCTGTGGAGGGAGGGGAGTTCAGTTGGTACTGATATTGTAATCCTTAACCTGGTGATTATATGCCAGTTCCATTCCTAATACTGTACAGTAATGACACTGGACCTTAAAACATATATGGTCTGAATTTACTGTAATTTCATCAGAGTAATTATTTCAAGATATATACAGTACTCATTTGTGTAACAATTTTGCAATGAGAAATTTACCTTGGTTTACATTATACGTATTACATTAATTATTTCTGGGAGCTTGGATTCTAATCCGAGTTCCACTCTGTAAGCTGGTAAGAAATTCAATAAATAGAACTGGCATCCAGCCAGACTGTTATCATCTGAATACCCTGCACCACGGGTAGTTTTGTTGTTGGTAGTCACAGCGACCAACAGCAAACATCTACTGGTTTCTCCTACATTTAGAGATTATGATGAAAGACACTATTTCACAGTGAGGGCAGAGGAAGTTTTGTGAAACTTACTGTCTGTTCTGGAATTTGTTACAGGAATGTATAAGAACATCATGAACAGAGCTTTATATTAAAAAAAAATAATAATAATCACAGTTAAAACAGCTGCTAGTATAATATACTGTATCCATAAACACCATTCCAGTGTATTCTGTCAGTAAGCTCATTTCTCTACAAGAGGTGAACAATGGCTTTTCTTTCTTTTGACATATAATACCTCTTGTCAAAATGCTGCAGAGCAGCAGTCATTACATACAGTCACATTCAATTTCCGTTGTTTCACCTGTCTGAGAGTGAATTCTGAGAATTTGTGTCGACTTTAATGATATTACAGTACAGTACTTTATCTAGTAAGTGAATCTTTGAAGTGTTTCATAGTTAAACAGAAACAAACCTCATTCAAGGCACTATGAATCTAAGAGTTTACTTCAAAGAGAAGAGGTAACATGCCTTTTGCCAGTACAGTATAGCACTGTAATTGTAAACAGCATTTTCACACATGAAAGGGTTTGGGTTTTCAAAATTAATATTCATTGATTCATTCATTCATTATTAATCACTGCTGCTGCTACTACTGTACTACAACACTACTACACTTTGACAGGTGGCATAAGGGGTGAGCACTATCTTGAGAAAACTGCATAATACACATGAAATAATGTACTTTTCAGTGCTTTTGATACTTAAAGCATTGGCAAAGCAAATACTGAACATGTTGATACATTCTTAAATCAGTATTTCATACAAGGCCAGGACAAGAGCTCATTTTCTTACCTCTCCCTGTTGAAGGAAATCATCATCAGAAGATATTAAACATTAAACGATAGAAATAATGTTGGAATATTCTTTAGCTGAATAACTGCAATGGATGCCTACTCAAGTTTCAACACTTAACTAAATTAAAATTGGAAGTAATCCTGCAATAGCAGTATAAATCTTCTGTAAGAACATTTTCGTGCATTTATTGCACAGTACTGTACAGTACTGATCTTTGAATATAGGAGCAAACTTTATCTTACTGCACTGATTCACTTTACAACAATGGAAAAAAAAGCTAGAGAACAACTATGAGTCCATAGCTACAGTACAGTACAATTATAAATCCATCACCCTCCCATATCTGCTGTGGAAGAATGCTTGGTAATATTGTGTGTCTGGCACAAAACCTCAGTCAAAGTAAAAGTCAAAGTTTCTCCATTTTTTATATTTGCTATTCTTTATCTCTGTAAACAGTGTGACAAGTGGAAAGTACAAAAGGAACTGATTACTGTATTACAATAATTCACTAAAAAACAGCCGGGAAATAAAGTAAAACAGCTGCAGTCAGTGCATATTCAAGAAACCCATCAAGCCTGCCTATCCATCCCTGTGCTACTTGGGAAACTATCCCAAGGACCTCTCAGTTGTAAACCACTACACCAAGGGGTACCCCTTTGTTATAAATTTTACTGATACAATTGTATCGATATAGTATAACTTCATTAGAATGTACAGTTGCCAAAAGAGGAATTGCGACAACTATTGATAAAACATTAAATATATTAATGTGTATAGTTGTTTGTAGGGATCATAAGTATGTATTACAGAAAGATATGTATATTTCCTTCTGTTATACATGCTTATAGTCCCTACAAATAGTTGTGGATATTACTATGGTTAAAGTTTCATCAAGATTTCAATTCTTCTTTTTGGCAACTGTACATGAGGTTTCACTAAAACTTATCTGGTTATACACAATAAATACAGCAACTTAACCCATAAAGGATATACTACACCCAGTTTTTTAATTAAAGTAAAAACTACTTAATAATGACAGCTGATATCAATTGTCAAGCCCTTGCCAGATAGGACTGTACTTGATAAAAAAAAAAAAAAATCCCTCACAATCAATATGTATGGTACAGTATTTAATGATACCGGTAGGTAATTAAAGCCTGTCCACACTAGGAAACAAATTTGTTTGCAAACTTTGTTTCCTGTCCAGACTTCAGTTGTTCTCACAATGTTGAGTGAGGTGGTTGCTGCAGCAGCCTCTGCTGCACTTATGGAAAAACAAGAGTAAAAAAAAACAAAAAGGAACATTTCATAGTGACTTGCTTATGGCTGAACTTAAATTTAAATGTCCACTACTGATATTAAAATATTTTCATGAACGGTGGCACCCAAAATACTAATACTGACTTATTATCACCTCTGGCTGCCCCCCCCCCCACACACAAAGATATAAAGAAAAATAGCTTTCCAAATAGAGTAACAGATCAATGGAATGCATTACCAGAAGAAATGGTGTGTGCCAAGAGCATACATAACTTTAAAAAAATATATGATAATTGGGATTTTAAAAATGGGACATTACAAGCTTGATTCAATCCTGTAAAGATACAAATAGGTAAGAAATCACACACACACACACACACACACACACACACACACTTCCTCTTGTTTCCCATTCCGAATAGGAAACAATTTCATCCTGACATTTGTTTCCCAAACAGTTTGCAAACTGTTTGTGAACTGTTTACAAACTGTTCACAAACAATTCGCAAACTGTTTGAGAACTATTTTCCAAAAAGTTTCCTAGTGTGGACAGGCCTTAAGTTGCCACAGAGTTCCCACATCTGAGGGATTACAAAAATCCCAAAGGGGTATCCTTAATAAAATAGTAACTGGTCCAATTTTTCAAAATTGTGGGCCACATCAGCATAAATCTTTTAAGCTGTAGGTCACAAAAGAAATTGAATTTTTAAAACATAATAGCTGTACAGGATATCGTACAGTTAAGATTAAAATAAAAACCCAATTACTTTGGCTAGGTGTGAAAAGATTTTAAACTGAAAATTAATATTATATTTTCAAGAATATCTCCAACCCTGGATCTGAATTTCCTCTTGGGTACTAGATAGCCAGTTGGCTAGTAGACCCAACAAATTGAGACATCAGGGCATAACACTGAAAATTTCCTTTTTTTAATACTCTACTTTCCTTTGGGCTAAAAAAAATTCTATATTATATTGTAAACGATTCATGTATACGTATACTTCATGCCCAGGATCACAGAGTACATGAGTGAAACTGCTTTTGTATGTTTGTATGTGTGTGCAAGCCATGTATAACAATTGTTTCCTATACAGCGTACTGAGTATCATACAAGAAGACTGGTCTGCTCATAATCGGTGAAATTATCATGAAGAACAAGTACTGCAGTACTACAGTATCGATAATCTGAACTGGTGGAGAATAAGGTGCTCCAGAAACCTACCTTCTTGGCTGGCTCCCCAATGCACATCATGAGGTACTTGCGGGCATCAGCCAACCCAGTCCTGGCTCTCTGTACATTGCTCTCAGTAGGTGGGTTCTCCTCTAGGTATGATTCCAACTTCCCTTCTCCAATTAGGAAGTTAGCAAGTGTTTCTGTGGAATATTACATGGAAAGTTTATCCAGCAGTCAACTACTAATGTTACGGCACTCATTCTTATCACAACCACCCCATTCCCCAATCCTCATTCAAGCCCACATTATCATTAGCTTCTTCTCAACTACAGTACATGTACATAAGATTCTAAATAATGAAAAATAGCTTGTAAGGAGGTGAAATCTAACAAGAGAATGATGACATCCTTACCCAAACTAACTTAGAACTCGGGAAATGAAAGGGTATTATTACAAAAGTACTGCGTCCTTGGCTAGGGCCGCGCAGTGTTACCACATCTGGCTAGGTCCCGGGAATATGTCCCGGTCACATTATGATAGTTTACACCGGTTATATCCCGGTAGTTTGCCCAGGTTAGGTCCCGGTAGTCTGCTGTGGTCTAGGTTAGGTTTAGTCTAGGTTAGGTTAGGTCAGGTCAGGTTAGGTCAGACTAATTTCCAAATTATGTTTGTAAAACGGGACATCTCCGAGAGAAACACCATAGATGAAAAGTCTCTTAGAATGGTCCAAAATTGTGGGTAATGATACTAAAATATATAATATAACTTAGTGAACTCAGTACTTCTGTAAATTTACCAATGAAAGGCCACATTCAAGAGCACTCGTAGTGCATAGAATGGCGTGGTACCAGTACCATGGCTCCATAGACAAAAAACATTCATCGTACCAATACCACGCCACTGTCAACATCATAGACGTTCTTGCAAACGGCCCGAAGCCCCTCCCCTCAATCTTTTATCTTCTTGCAGCATTATTAACTTACCTAGCCCTGGCTGGTTTCTGGCCTTCAAGTGCTCTGCTAGTTCTATTACTTTTTTCCAGTTGGACTCTTCTCTACTTCGTTCTATTTCTGTCTCTAAACGATTCCCTCTGATATTTGTTTTGCCTGACATTTTGACACTGGAGGAGGAGGAGCAGACGACATATCATAACAAACCCTCTAGCTTGTCTTCGAGTCGGGACTGACAGGACGAGCAAATTTTTCACCTCTTAATGACAGCCATCTCAGATACATGCTGGGAAAATCAAAATTGAAAAATGAGACGAGCCAATCTTTCGCCTCTTAATTACAGACATCTCATACATACATGCTTGAAAAAACAAGAGTGAAAAAGGAGACGAACCAATCTTTCACCTCTTTGCAGCCATTTCACTGGCAGCCCCGCTGATATAATAGATGCTGGGAAAATCAAGAGTAAAAAAGGACTTATTTATTGTGTAGTAGTAATAAACGAAGAAGGATAAACTGTAAACAAAAGTACACCATTATTCAGTACCATAACATAATAGAAACGTGATATTTCAACTGATCTTATTAAAATTAATGTTACCAGGTACCTCATTATTATATAGTCGTGTACATGTGAATTTGCTCGTATGATCTTACAATGCGAGCGCAAAGCAAAATATCATAGATAACACACCTAATAATGTCTCGTTTCATTAGAATTATGATGATAAGCGTCAAGTCAACATTTCGGAAATGTAATTGCGTCCATCTGGTTCCTATTCTCCCTCTGTCAAAGGGAGAGAGAATGGGAAGGGTTGGTAAAAAAAAAAAAAGGGGTTGAAATTTTGGAAAAAGAAAGAGAAGAGTTGGAAAAAGAATGAGGATGGTTGGATATTAAAAAATGGGAAGGGTTGAAAAAAATTTGAGAAGGTATGAAGGAGAATGGGAAGAGATGAAAAAAGAGGGAAAGAATGAGATTATATGGCTGACTTAAATATTTACTTTAAATTTTTAAAATACGATAACCCAATCATCACGTAGCTGCGTTATACGCTGCGTATCACTATCAGTCGTTCGTGCTCCCTGTATACCATCATGGAGTTATAAAATATGTTATACCTTCAGGCAGATCTCCATGCTGTATACCTCTGGTATGTGATCTGACCATCTGACCGCCCGGTCACCGCCGTCATCCTTATGAAGAAGTTCATGTCTTAGAAAATGTATACAACTTTCTTTTATTTCCAACATTTCAGCAAAAAAATAAAAAAATAAAAAAATAAAGAAAGGTCATGTTGCAGATTGAGATCAGCCTGAATATATCTGAGACAATTGAATCAGATTAAATTACCGTATATATTCATTTTAGTTTTGTGAAAACTGTATTGCTTGGAAAAGGATTATTTAATGAAAATGCAGTATATATCATTATTTTTGCCAAGAAATTGTTTACATAAACATAGAAGCTCGCATTGTTGTAGATACCAGTAACTATTGTTATATTTTCCATAATATATATAAAACATATAAAAGAATGTCATAAGCTGATGTAAATGTATATTTACTTATGTTTTAATATTACTGATTACTTTTATAACAAATCCATTATCTTAACATTGAACTAAATATACGAATAGAAAGACTCTCGGATGATTGTTTACACACTCTTCTATTTCTGCGCCTATACGAGGCTTGTAAAGTTTGAACTATTGTTTTCAGCATGAGTGAGGACGATAGGACCGTTTGGGTGGGTGGGTTTGATCCAGAAGTTTCAACAGAAGAAATTTTATACGAGTTGTTTTTGCAGGTATGTGATAGAGAAGTGAAAAAGGTGGTTTGACCCTGCCCTTCCATAGTCAAGTTCACTTTGTCATCCTTTACCTACTTGTTTTATTATTATTTTTCCTTGGTCGTGAGGCATTGTAGCATATTAATAAAAGTCATAAAGGAGAGTTAAAGCACTCTAAATAAAGACATACTGCTTTTGAAGTAAGTTCTGACACACTCCTTCCCTTAATTAAGTTATTAAGTTAGTAGGTCAAGGAATCGGTAAACTACAGAGACAGAGGGCCGATACCATAGTGGCTTTGGTTTGTTAGGATCCTCCCCAATTAACCACACTTGTCAGTCTTATGTCCCGGTAGTTTGCCCAGGTTAGGTCGCGGGAAATTTATCTACACTATTGCCGTTTTGTAGTAGTGTTGCCAGATCCGGCTAGGTCACAATATTTTGGGTAAAAATTTACAATTACTCCTCCAATTTTTGTGTGTTTTTTTTTACTTGTTACTTGTTGTTGGATATTCTATGCCCTGCTCCACCAGCAGATGGTGCTCCGCAGGGCTTCTCTCAATATTATTAAACACTATAATCACTTGTAATACTCATATCCGTGTCGTAACACTCAGCGAACAGATATGTTTTTAGTCTTTTCTTAAAAATCGTGCAGTTTTCACTACTCCGGACATTTAATGGCAATCCATTAAAGAGCCTTGGTTGATATCAAAATGATCATTGATAATTAGATCGCAAATATCCATTGTCTTATTTCCCACTGATTGTGCATTGAAAAAACAACCTCTAATAATGTTTAAGTTAGTGCTGTTCAGTATCCATTTTCTGTGCTACTTTTTATTTTCTGGAGCTCCTCTTGCATCACTGAACAATACCTCATATCATTTGCCATATGCTCAAAATCAGTTTTCTTAAACCTCATACAGCTTATACATTTCCTCTCAGTAGACGTACAATCCCTCGTGTTATGGTTACCGGCACATATTGGATCTTCTCCCTTTCCTTTGGATAAACATCTAAGTGCAGTATGACCAAACCTTTGACAGTGATAGCAGACCGTCGCCCAATATCTGTCCCTCACGGAATAGACACCCCATTCCAATTTAACTTGATCACGATTCTTATAAATCAGCTCCCTTATCTCTGGATCACACCTAATAATGTAATGATTGGTACCACCTGTAGCAGGCTTGTCAAAAAGTAGCTCCATTTTTGCCTTGACGTCAGCTACCCCTTGTAAATAGTCATTCCGATCAATCAAGTTCTCAATTAGCTTGTCTCCAGATTCTTCCTCTCTGTTGATGTTACAAATCATTATTTTAGGCTTTAACTTCCTTACATCGGGTACAGCCCCAAGTTTTTGAGCTGCTTCATCTCTCTTCTTTTCGTCCTCGAAATTCATTACGATGTCTCCCTTCTGTGTGAATCTTGTGTTGACTATCTGTGTACCATCTAGAGCCTCAGCAACTTCTTTCTTTTTATCTACAACCTTCAGTTTATCATCCGTAGACTTCACCACCAGCAGATTATTCTTCTCGTTTTTCTTCTTCTTCTTCACTACAGTCGCCCATGTCTCATCAGTCAGGTCTGAGTCAGCGCTGATCACATCACCAACTCTACCCAACTCGGTCACAACATCCTCCATCTTTCCTTCCACTAGTTTCTTCATTTGATCTTGCATATCATTCATTGCTTTCTTCAACTCACTAATATCCTTTTGAACTCTTTTCAGACCAGTATAGCAATTATCACATGACCAGTTAATCAACTTGATATTTTCAGCTTTCACACCATTGAGATGAGCACATTTCAAATGACACCAGCTAGGACAAGTTTCACAACCAATCCACTTATCCACCCCCCCAGTTGTCTCCGTACATGAATAACACCTGGCCATGATTGGCCAGGGTATTCAACAACTCTCTAATCGATTATCAAGTATGAAATAACACTGTACTGCCCGTTGACACGAATATACACGGAGCACGTATCAGACACGTCTATCCGCCACGACACCACGATTACAAACTTTTGGTATTTATTGAAAGAATTACCGTTTTGTAACAGTGTTGCCAGATCCGGCTAGGTCCCAGTATTTTGCCCCGGGTATTTCCTGTACTTTACCACGGTTATTTCCCGGTAGTTTGCCCAGTTTAGGTCCTGGGGTAATTCTGCATAAGAGTTCCATTTTTTTTTTTTTTTTTTTTTTTTTTTTTTTCCTGCCTATTTTTACTTGTTCTATTCATTAGTGACCATAATATTGATCAGAAACCAGAAACCTGATGCGACCGACTACTGAAACCTTCATGACGGTATTGTGTATAATATGAACTACATGTTTGCTTACTCTCATTAAAATACATTAGGAGGCGTACTTAGAAACTTTATCCATAATTTGCCCCGGTCAAGTCCTGGTACTTTATCACGGTTATTTCTCGGTAATTTGCCCAGGTTAGGTCCCGGTAGTCTGCTGCAGTCTAGGTTAGGTGGTAAATAATGAAAGAATTGCTGTTATTGCGTACGGTTTTTCTACCTTCATTACCCACTTGTTTAGACCATTCTAAGACTAATTTCTTCTATTGCATTTCCTCCGCAAATGCCCCGTTTCCAAGATAGGGCATATTCAAATGGGGCATTACTTTACCTAACCTAACTTAGACCACAGCAGAATACCCAGGACCTAACCTGGGCAAATTACCAGGAAATAACTGTGGTAAAGTACAGGAAATGACCGGGGCAAAATACTAGGACCCAGCCGGATCCGGCAACACTGCTACAAAACTGCAATTCTTTCAAGGTCAGGCTAATTTCATAATGCCCCATTTGAATATGACCTGTCTGAAGTAGAGAAGTACTCCGTTCACAATACAGTAGTCCCTCCAATTTTGCGACCGAGACCCCAGATACTGCGGAAAATACGATATCCTAATTTTGCGAAAAAGTTCGAGTTTTGTGGGTTGGGCTGCAAGAAAGTGGAGGTTTCCGCACTAGTTTTAGGGGGGGAGGGGTGGGTAGGGTCATGGCGTCAGGCCATGCGGCGGCCTTCAATGGGTTTTGGTGTTAACTGAACATTACTAACCACACCACTACATATTACCCTCTCACTTGCTTTTTACACTAGTGATAAGCCAACCCCTTTACAGTGAACAACTTTTCACCCTCACGCTCCCTAGTTACACTCGTGATAAACCAAATCCCTTTATAGTGAACAACTTCTTAAAACGGGCATTTTTCATACTTTTTGCACATATCCCGGTACAGACGTTTGATATGGTGAAAAGTGCAAGTGTTTATAAGAGAAAGTGACAAAGAATAATAAATAATAAATAAAATTAGTAGAAACTCCTGGATTATTGATGATAACTGAACTTGTCAACCATCACTCCCACTCCTCACTCACTACACTCACACCTGCTTGATACATACTTATGGGGAGCACTGTAATTATGGCAAAAAATCACGAAAAATCAGCCATCGACGATGAGATGTCCATCATATTCAATTTTCCCCATAAGGTTAATTGTTCCAATTTTGCGAATTTGTATTTTGCGGCCCCAAGTGTCCCCCAAATTGTCGCAAAATTGGAGGGAGTACTGTATTGTATATTTTTGGACCATTCTAAGACACTTTTCATCTATGGTGTTTCTCTCAGAGATGTCCCATTTTCAAGATATGCCCTGTTTTACAAACAATTTGGAAATTTGTCTGACCGAACCTGACCTGATCTAACCTAACCTAGACCACAGCATACTACCGGGAAATAACCGGTGTAAACTATCATAAAGTGACCGGGGCAAATTCCCGGGACCTAGCCGGATGTGGTAACACTGCTCGGCCCTAGCCAAGGACGGAGTACTTCTTTACTAATACTGAAAAGTGTCTTAGAATGGTATGAATTAATGGGTAAAGAAGGCATTGAGGCCTTCTCTGCAGGTGCAAAAGCATGTGTACAAGTAGAGGGTGATCTAATTGAGAGTTTTAATATTAGTGTAGGGTTGAGACAGGGGTGTGTTATGTCACCATGGCTGTTCAATATATATATATGGATGGTTGTATGAGAGAGATGAAAGCCATAGTGAATGGCCTGGGGGTGAAATTGAGGCTGCATGAAGCAAATTGGTCCTTGATGGCAAGTTTATTTGTGGATGACACTGTTGATGGCTGAGAGTGAATGGGAATTGCAGAGGGTGGTAGACGAATTTCAGTCTGTGTGTAAACGAAGGAAACTGAAGGTGAATGTTGGTAAAAGTAAAGTGATGGTATTTGAGAGAGCAGAAACTGAAGTGATTGACTTTGCTACACCTTACAGAGTAAGAGTACCTACTGGGACGAAGTGTGAGATAACTCTGAGGGGTGAGAGGATGGAGGAAGTGAAGGAGTTTAAGTACCTGGTTACAGTTCTGTGTAAACATGGGAGTATGGAGAGAGCAGTGAAGGGTAGACAGGTCATAGGATCACTGGGGAGGATTATGAGGGGTATAAGTGTGAGTATGGAAATGAAAATGGGACTACGAAATAGTATAATCCTGCCAACACTGACATATGTGTCGGAGACATGGACATGGAGTAGGGCTCATCAGTCTAGAATAGGTGCTGTGGAAATGAGTTACTTGAGAGGAGCATGTGGACCTACTAGGTGGGATGGAGAAAGTAATGAGAGTGTGTATGAGTGAGAAGGCAACTGGTATTGAATGTGGAGTGGTTGAGAGAGTGAAGCATAATACATTGAGGTGGTTTGGACATGTAGAGAGAATGCAAGGTGTGGAGTTTGTAAAGAAGGTGTATGGAAGTGAAGCTGTGGGACCTGGTGTGAGAGGCAGACCTCCGGTTAGGTGGCAGAACAGAGTGGAAGAGTATGTAAAGGAGAGAAGCGTGAGGGGCAGAGGAGGGCTTGACCAAGTTAGGCGGGAGTGTTGAAAGAGGAAGAACTGGAGGCACTTCTGCCTTGGCCACCCCCTTGGGGGGGGGGGGTTCCCGGAGGGAACAAGGCGTCAGAGCTATAGATAGATAGGGCAAAGAAGGTAAAAACATCGTAATAGAAAACGGCAATAGAATAGATAATTACCGGTCGCTGTAGTCTGCTGTGGTCTAGGTTAGGTTAGTACGTAAGGTCAGGCTAATTTCAAAATGCCCCATTTTAATATACCCTATCTTGGAAATGGGGCATTTCCGAGGAATATTCAATAGATGAAAATAGTCTTAAAATGGTATATATCAGTAGGTAAAGAGGATAGAAACGTTGTACTGTATTAGAAAACGGCAATATACTGGAAGATTACCCTTTGGTTTGTTATGAGCCTCCCCAACCACACTTGTCAGTCTTAGGCTATTCCACAGTGGCTTTTGGTTTGTTATGATCCTCCCCAACCTACCACACTTGTCAGTCTTAATTATATCCAAGAATAAACTCAGTCTTCATATCCACAAAATCTGTCTGGTAGTTCCATTATTACCATAGTTTGATAGAGGAGTCATCAAATAATTCACTCATGAGTCATTTACACATCTAAGAAACCAAAACAAACCACTGTGGAATCAACACCTAATGTGGGCGAAAGGTCTCTGTGATACCTCTGTAAAATACATATATTTAATTACAAATGTGTTCCATCTGTTCAAGTGAAAAATAATTAATTTCTCGTATCAGAACCTGTAAGCAAGGTCTGTAACTGAGTTTGCCCAAGTCACTGAGACAAAGTTTGATTTAGGAGGTTGACAAAGTTGATATTGGGTAATAGTCAGAAAGAGCTACAGAATTTTATGTTACTTACCAATAACCTATATACTTTTGTTGAGGGTTGTTTTTGCTTTATGAATTCATTACCTATTGTAACACTGCATTTAGGCTGTTTGATTTCCTCCCATGTTTGCCCAGGTTAGGTCCAGATAATTTGCGCCGGTTAGGTCCCGATAGTCTGCCTTGGTTCAGATAAGATTAGGATAGATGTTTAACAATTGGGTGTCTGAAAGTTTGAAAAATGGAAAGGTATTATAATTAATAATACTACTATATATCTTTTTACATAATTTAATTTATTAATTTTTCTTTCCACAGGCTGGCCCCCTTCAATATGTAAGGATCCCAAAAGACAGAGAGTCGAAGAAGCCAAAGAACTTTGGATTCATATGTTACCTTCACAGTGCTTCGGTCCCGTACGCTATAGAGCTGATGGATGGAATCGTCCTACATGGTCGCATTCTCAAGGTACAGAGCAGGCACCTTCAACAGCAGCAGAGACAAGGACTTATTTTGGGACCAGTGGGTGTACACTCCCTTGATTCCACCTTTGAACAGCAGAGACCTAATATTGATATGGTACCGTTAGGTTCTCAACAAAGCTGTGCCCAGCAATCCCTTATGGGGGCTGCACCAAACTTCATAGGTGACCCAGGAGCCATGATCAGTCACCAAGCCTTTCAGATGGGAAGGATGCAGCCACAGCAGTCGCTCTTGGGATCAGTACCTAATTTACGGAGTGTTCACAGAGATCAGATCACTAATAATGTTATTGCTAGGGCACGAGAGCAGATGAGACTTCTCCATGCCAACCAGCCACTTTTGCTGTCTCATAGCCCCATGGCCAGTCCACACCATCTACTTCACTCAGACCGGTTTGGATCTCTGAATCAGAGCAGATATGAGAGCAATAACACCTATGGGAACAGAGGAAGATCTAATAACTGGGATGGAGATAGGGGCAGATATGAAGATAACAGGGGAAGGGATAGAGACAGGCATGAAGATAGGAGGCAAGGGGATAGAGACAGGCATGAAGATAGCAGGGGAGGGGATAGAGGCAAGCATGAAGATAGCAGGGGAGGGGATAGAGGCAAGCATGAAGATAGAAGGCGAGGGGATAGAGACAGATATGACAACAACTTGGGAAGCAGAGACAGGAACACTTACATTAGAGGAAGCAACTCGGGATGTAGCTCACTTGACAATGATGCCATGCAGGATACCAAAGAACGCATAGATAGAGAGGCAGAGTACAATACAAAGAGACTGGCAGAGCTGCAACAAAGACAAGGTCGATTTGACTACAACAGACTTGGGCCACCTCTGGGCAGTATTGGAGGTAGACTTGGGCCACCTTTGGGCAGTATTGGAGGTAGACTTGGGCCACCTTTGGGCAGTATTGGAGGTGGTAGACCTGATGGTGGGTACAATGGGAATGAATACCCCTCCCAGAACAGGATTATTAAACATCGTCATGACCCTTACAGTAGAAATGGCTCACATTATTGAGTATTGCAAAAAAAAAAAAAAAGCATAAATTCTTTGATACTGTAAATAATATGAGCAAATGGAAAGCATTGATGATACACGAGGGGTGAAATGGGTGTATGAGAGTGATTTTGAGTAGCAAAAGAGTGGAGAAAGACCTAGAAGATGGCACAACAGAGTGAATGATTATGAATAAATAGTGGAATGATAATAGGTGAAGCAAAACAAATTGTGCAGGGTTAGTAAAAGTGGAAAATATTCACTAGGAGGAGTGTATGTTAGTGCTGGTAGCTTGGTTTAATTTGACATCCATGCTAGGGAATGGCTCCTTGCACCACTGTCAACTAAAATAACTGTAGTGAGTGCAAGCTGATAATGTCATGAGTTAGAAAGGGGGAATGAATGTGAGCCTGACCCATTCTACTGGGTATTTCTGTCCCTTCTGGAATTCTAATTTCATATTTCCATATCTTGCTCTGGGGTCCCTCACTCCATGAAAATAATGGAATTGGGGTATTGATGATGATGATGTGTGTGTACAGATATTATTTCATATTTTGTATGTCAATATTACTGTATATAATTTTATATTGTAAATTATCTTTATTGACAATTAGTATATATTATATCATTGAATTTTTTAGTTTACCTAAACTTAAGAGTACTGTACTACACTTGCAGGGACACGTCCAGGATTGTTTTTTGGAGGGAGATGAGTGTGATGGGAAAGTTGGATGTTATATGAAGATTTAAAATTATTACTGGTAATTATTCTTACCTTATCTCAAACTTACAATATTATGGACATCTCGCTGTGTTGGTTCAACGGTCGTCTGTAGAGATTTAATTTATCCCCTTTATCTTTCTACTTTTGTCAAGAATTGATTTATTGTATCGGGTTCATTTTGTTATATATGCATATTATAGTAGTACAGTAGCAGAAAACGTAGGTGTAACAGAAACAACCAAATTACGTTACTTTACTATATTTATTAATCTCGGTCAAACACCAACAATAATTAATTAAACAATAAATTAATTCCACATGCATACACTTTCACACGAATTGAAATACTGGCTACCTAATAATATCGCAATAAATCGATAATTGCGGTACTCGTTTTTCTGTAACAGTTCCGTGACGGACTCGTTAATCCTCGTTTATCTTCGATTTTTTTCTACAATTTTTTTTTTTACGGAATTCTTACGAGAATCTTATCTTACTTTAATTTGCAATGCTTAGGCAAGTCTAACACTGTAATTAATTATTAGGTGCTATTCCAAGACCTTCCTACTCGATTACTTTAATTAATATTCAAATTCAAACTACACTGAGTTCGTTATATAACCAGATTGCTTCATAGACTTCAGTTATAAATTTTTCACACTCTGATGTAATTTTCAATGTCAATTCACACCTGTATCACTCGTGGTTACATTCCTTATCAGAGATCGTACGTAGACTCTAAATAACCTCTAGCCAGCCCGACGACTAGCCGGCTTTCTCTCGCTACACCCTTGCTTACTTGTCAACCAATTGTCTTTGCAACCGGTTGAAGCCTTGGAATAGCTGGTACTCGTCCGATGCTTATTCGACTTCAGACCATCGTCCTTGTCTGCGATAGACAAGGGAAATTACGAGGTGAAGAGACCGAGGACGAGATACGCGTGTTCACTTAGCAGTGATGCGAGGCAGACTGGTGTGGCTGTACAGCTGTGTGCTGTGGCTGGGTGGCGTTACGTATCCCTCCGCGCTACCACCACACACTAGTCGGAATGCCCTACCTCAAGTCTACCTTAACATCCTATATAATTATACACGTCAGTCATACATGCACTTCTAATTAACGACATATATATAGTCCTACAATTTTTCCACTTCATGATATATTGTAAGACAGCAATCATCCTGTCTTCGGTATAATTTATTCCTTGATTTATTATACAACGAGACGTACGGACAAGTCAACAGTTGAGAGGGACGCTCGGTGTGCTTTAGAATTTTTCCTTACAGATGACTCTTGGGTAATTTTCAAAATTTGTACTGTATTCACGTAAATACAGTACTAACTAGCTAAACATACCAGTGAAATATCTACTCTGCCTGGCTTAATTAGGCCCTACTCTCTATGCTATGAATACTATTATTATGCCACAAGCATCGACTCGTGACAATGAGAATGTGAAGTAGACGCAGTTGTGGCCCTGTGTATGTTAATATTTTGAGTCTGATAAAGTTCAGATGGATAATGTAAACCACTTGTTGATAATGATGCATCCTATTACTGTACTTGAAATAAAATTGTCCAACTTCATGGCATTCAGCTTACATGTAGTAGGTTTTTGTAGGATATTAGACTGCAGTTTCACACACAAGTACAAATTAATTTAAAAATAATTAACCTGTAAAAGGTAAATTGAATAATTTCCATAAATAGCTTGATACTTTTGGACAGTGGAGTGCATTTACAAAGAGAAGGGGTCTGGATCCCTCAACTTCCTTCCCCTAAAAAAATTTCCTGGTATGTGTGTCAAGATGTTGATACTGTTTAGCCTGCTTAACTCTTTAACTATGTAATTTTTACCTTGACTAAAACAATCATCTGATAATCTGACTATGTATTATGTAAGACAAAATCCATTGCTTCTTGTTTTTCACCTTGAGATATCAGTACAGTATTGTATTCCTCCAAAAGGAGAAACTGACGTGTTTGAAAAAAACAAAACAAATTGTCAGCCTTTGTTTTAGGGTTAAAGAATGACTCTCAGCTTTCCAAGTCATTAAAGATTTTAGAAAAGCTGTTCAATTAAAGCTGAACATTGTGTGCAATATTTTAGTAATGTCATGATTTGATAAAATTTTATATCAGTGTTTAATGTGTGGAATGTTTGGTTATTTTGTGTATGACATTAACAATGGCTTGCATAGAAGGTGAAAAATGTAACAACTGCAACATCAGAAGGACTTTTGTATCCAAGTATATTACCTTATTTTGTTGCTGCTGTACTATATACTGATAAACTGTAGATGTTATTTTCTATATTACTCCTAGTTTCACATACGTTTGTATACATGTATTTTATTTTAATGTTAGTCCCATTTCCCATTCAAATACATCAGTTTCCCAATTAGCACGAGCACACACCATTGGATACCCATAACCTGTATAAATAAACTAATTCAGATGGATGTGCCTGATTACAGTGGTTATCTTTTGGTCACATACAAATTCACTGTATTATACTCTCATTAAATTAATGTAATGTATATAATACTTTTATTATTTAAAAAATTACAGTCTTAATGTACAAGGAAAGGTAATTCTGAAATTTGTGGGTGTTGGTTATTGATGAATGCCATAGTCTAACCTTTTATTTATAATCAAAATGCAAGTCCCTATATACAGTATTAAGATATCACAACACTATAATTAAACAAATTACAGGGAAGAGCAGTGGATGTTGGTGTACCTCTGATAAGGGAAGGGAGTGAGTGGAAGTTGCCTGTGCTGCTGTTTGCTGACGATACAGTTCTGTTGAGTGACGATGAGTGGGAGTTACAGGGTTTGGTAAATATGTTTGGAGATGTGTGCGAGAAACTGAACCTGAAAGTAAATGTGATGAAGTTATGGTCTTTGAAAGGGGTGCAGCCACAGGCTGTGAGGTGAGATTGAATGGCCAGGTTATGGAGAATGACAGCTAATTTAAGTATTTGGGCTGTGTGACGAGCAAAGATGGAAGTTTAGAGGATGAGGTGCTGAAAGCAGTTACAAGGAATAGGGCAATGAGTATGGAAGTGAAGAAGATGTTACATGATAGTGTGGTAATCATGAGAGCAAAGCGTGGACTAAGATGGAGAGCGAAAATAAAGAGTTAGAGGGGTGGAAATAAGTTACCTGAGAAGTGCGTGTGGGGTAACATGGAGAGATAGATGGATGAATGAAGAAACACGTGAGCGATGTGTTGTGGATGTGGATTGCTGGAGTGTGTGAAAAGGAACACCTTGGGGTGGTTCAGTCATGTGGAGTGTATGGGGAGCGAGAGGTTGGTTAAGAGTGTGTACGAGAGTGAGATGGAGGGACGGAGGGGAAGAGGCAGACCAAGAGTGAGTGGAGAGGTATATTAGCGAGAGTGGCATTGGGTGGGAGAAGGGATGCCAGTTGACGGGGAACAAAAATGCATGGAGGCGATTCATTTGTGGCCACCCCTTCAGGGATTGAGGTAGATAGATTAATAGATAGATAGAACTAAGTCAATACAGTAATTTTGTGGGGGCTGTAGGGTTCAAAAGAAGATACTATATATGATTTTTATATAGATAGAGCAGCAGATGTGGTCTTTTATGTTTTGAGTGCAGGCTATTTAAATGTTTGCTTCTAGCCTGCAAGCTGCTGTACAGTACATGGGAAGAATGCAAGATAGGGAGTTTATGAAAATGGTGTATGAAAGTGATACTAATGGGCCAGCTGTGAGAGGGAAACTATCAGAAAGTTCTCTCCCTGTACTTCCCTGAAGAGGGTATCAATGGTCACCGAAACTGTTGGAATAAACCTTTTCATCTAATAATGTGGGAGTTTGATTAAGAAAGTTGAACAGTTTTTCTTTGGCTATGCCCTTGGTTGGAGGTCTTGGAGGGACCATGGCATAAATGAATAGATAGCCTAAATTAAATACACAAGCTTCCAATTTATTGTCATTGTTCTGAGAGTTAATGATACTGCTTTGGTAAGAAAACCCAATATAAGTTTCAAATTTATCACAGGGAAGGGTATAATATTTTGCTCGTCTTTGGCCCTCTTCAGGTATTTCAGGTGTACAGCATTGCTATGTCTCAGTCAACTTTTTATTTCCATGCTCACACTTCTACATACTATACAGTATCTGATGTGTGAAACGTTTTCATGTTTGGATGTGTTTAGGGGTAAGATTAAATGCTATATTTAGTGTGGGAATTCAGTTTGACTCAGTGTTGTGAAATTCAATAATCCAGTGATAATTTCACCAACTTACGTTGTATTCTACTCGTGGCATAGTCGCTTGTATAGTAGGCCAATTCTTGCAAAATCTTCAGGCCAGAGAGATGGAACCTGAGTGAAAACTATTTTGAACGTGTGCTGATGAATGTACATGTATTTGTATTTTTCAACTGTACAGGTATGTCATTAAAATGGTAATAATAAGATTTTGTGTTAATACTGTACCTGTATTCTATTATGATATATTGATTTGGAATTAGAATGAACAATACTGAATGGATTTTGATTTTACTGATGGAAATTGAACAGTGCAGAATTTTTATTTATATATTAATGATGAATTTAATTTGAATAAATATTCTGTAAACAGTGCACATGAAACTGAATTTCATTATGGTATTATTACAGAATAACTGTGTTTTTGGCTAGGATCGCGCAGTGTTACTACATCCGGCTGGGTCCCGGAAATTTGCCCCAATCACTTTATGATAGTTTACACTGGTTATATCCCGGTAGTTTGCCCAGGTTAGGTCCCGGTAGTCTGCTGTGGTCTAGGTTAGGTTAGGTCAGGTAAGGTCAAACTAATTTCCAAATTATGTTTGTAAAATGCCCCGGGGCTTCTCTGAGAGAAACACCATAGATGAAAAGTGTGTTAGAATGGTCCAAAATAGTGGGTAATGATACTAAAATATACAATATAGTGAACCCAGTTCTGTAAATCATTATAATTAACAAGTTGACATACAGTAGACCTGACACATTATCTGTCTGTCTCATACATGAATGAACACACTGAGTATTTTGTAGTGGTTGTGGGCTACCCACAGTAAGACTACTGTACTCATGATCACTTTAATTATGTAGTAGATTACAGACAATATATGAGCAGTGGGTGAATCCCACCACCCAGCCTCCCTGGGATAGAATACAGTAATTATTAATTTAAAATTTAATAAATTAAACCCTCCTCCCAGAAAACAAAATTTAATGTACAGTACACTAATGCAAACAAACAAATTCCTTTCTTCTGCCATGGTCATTTTATGATGAAGTATTTTTGGAAAGTATTGGGATGTCAAAGCTTGATTAATAGGCGAGCCCACACTTTGAGTGATGTTGCCAAATGGTGATCTATTTTTTATTTGCGACCTTTTAAGTGCTGGACATGGGTAACTTAGTTAAATTTCATACCTTATTTTACACTAGAAAATTAGCGTTCTAGTTCACGACCTTTTACTTAGATGTATAAAAAAATACATACTTTTGTGTTTTCGCATAATATATGCTGAATATACTATATTTTTCATATAAATTAGTAAATAATAAAAGTCGAAATGTGTGCATTAAGCGGCTTTCATGAACTGCATGAGTATAACAGCCTACAAATATTAACAATTGTATTTAGCATGACCCATACCATGAAGCGGAAAATGTTGAAATGCCATATTTTCACATTTATTAGCATTAGAAATATGCATACCTTGCGCTGGCAGGGCCTCCATGAGCTCCGAAAATATTACCCTAGAATCGAGCCAGTTTTACCCTAAATTACTATGTATTACCCTAAAAAATCGGCAACATCGTAACTTTGAATAGTGTAATGCATTATTACACAGTCATTTAGGATCATATATAAGAAAAAACTAAAATAAATTCTATTTGTAAAGATCATCATGTTTATCAGTGAAAGAAAATAAACTTACGGTATCTGGATTATGCCCCAATACACTGTATTATGGATAATTTGATGGGTTCAACAAAATTGTAAAGCAACGTAAATATGTAGCCTCAGTATTAATTAACTTTCAACTTTCTTTTCATGTCTACAACAGTTTTGTGTACTATTCTTAATTTTCGATAGATTTTGACATATAAAATATGTTTTGCCTATGAATTACCCCAAATTAAGCATTACCCTAAACACTACCCTAAAGAGGATCTAATTATCCTAGTTTAGGGTATTTTACCCTAAAATGGAAGCACTGGGTGCTGGGTTGGTTTGTTTACGTGTTGCTGCAGCAGCGGAGAACGTATCGTATGGAGACACCAATATATTATCAACATCTTATTGTGATTTAGTACTGTTACTATCATTGACGACGTAAAATGTAAAATAAAATTATAAAAGGCCTGTATAAGTTTGTATATCATTCTAATTTTGTTATCTTTGCGTATAATCGGACTAAAAAGCCTCTTCTGAAATAATAGGAGATATATTTTTATTCATGGCTGTATTCGTATGAAAATAAGTCCAAGATAAGTTAAAAATATGTAAAAAATATTGAATAAGTTATAATAAGTCGTTCCACAATAGGAAGCCCAATACAACTTTGCCCGACATAGGACATTTTTTCCAGCCTAGAAATCGCCATCAAAATGCCGTTTGGCAACTCGCATTAAAGTGTGGGCTCGCCTATTGTAACCTTCCACGAAGGTTATAGATCTTTGCTGTTGTCAGTGCAGTTAAGGTATATATGTCTATAGGTCACATCAGACTCTTGGGGTCTGGAATCTGCAGTTACAAGAGTACTGTATTGACAATATCAAACATAACTCATAGGAGGAGGCTGCTCATATTTAAAATGAGGGTTTAGCGCTTAACCCCACTACCTACCCCATGAATACAGGAAAGTGGGGTATTGACAATGAGTCAATGATGACAATACATACATACATGCAATGTCAATACAAACAGCAGGCCTACATTAGTTTTGTCAATTTTAATGATATACAGTATATAGAGCGGCAACCCAGACCCCTGAGATACAGGCCTCATACAGCGAAAGAAATAGGCCTACCATCTGTAAGTTACCATTCCATACCATGACAATGGCACCAATAAAATACAGTAGGGTAATTGGAGACATTGTTGTATTTTGAAGAAAGCTGGCAGTATACTAAATGATTGTTTAAATTCCTTGACAGATAAATTATCTACTGGGCTGCCGCTCTATAATAGCATGATAATGTTGATGGTTCATATTTCTGGAATTTTCTGGAAAGTTGTAGAACGTTCATGTGTGTGTGTTGTTGCCATCTTACAGGATATTGTTTTTGTTACATGTATAGCCTATACGCGCTTATACGGTAATAATAGTAAAATATTTCACAAGTCAGACTCGAGAGTGGAGAGTGGAGACCACATTTAACACTGACCAACAGCATCTTGGTATAATAGTGTTGTGTGTGGTGTTATCATAGTGTGGACATTATTAATTAATTAACGTATTGTCAACTGATATTCATTATTTCTGTGACATTGTCGTAATACTACACTTACAAGCAACGTTACACTAATAAGCATAATTGAAGCATTAGACTATATTTATTATATATTGCTGCTTCGAGGTGAGTAAATCCTAACATGACAAAAACTTTGGTAAATTTACAGAAGTACTGGGTTCACTATACATTGTATATTTTAGTATCATTACCCACTATTTTGGACCATTCTAAGACACTTTTCGGTAAATATTGAAAGAATTACCGTTATTGCGTACGGTTTTTCTACCTTCATTACCCACTTATTTAGACCATTCTAAGACTATTTTCTTCTATGGCATTTTCTCCGCAGATGCCCCATTTCCAAGATAGGGCATTTTGAAATTAGCCTGACCTTACCTGACCTGACCTAACCTAACCTAGACCGCATCAGACTACCGGAACCTAACCTGGGCAAACTACCGGGAAATAATCGTGATAAAGTACAATAAATGACTGGGGTAAAATACTGGGACCTAGCCGGATCTGGCAACACTGCTGCAAAACGGTAATTCTTTCAATAAATACCCTAATTTCTTCTATGGCATTTCTTCCGCAAATGCCCCATTTCCAAGATAGGGCATATTCAAATAGGGCATTTTGAAATTAGACTAACCTTACCTGACCTTACCTAACCTAACCTAGACCGCATCAGACTACCGGGACCTAATCTAGGCAAACTTCCGGAATCTAACCTGGGCAAACTACCGGGAAATAACCGTGGTAAAGTACAGAAAATGACCGGTGCAAAATACTGGGACCCAGCCGGATCTGGCAACACTGCTACAAAACGGTAATTCTTTCAATAAATACCCACTTTTCATCTATGGTGTTTCTCTCGGAGATGCCCCGTTTTACAAACATGATTTGGAAATTAGGGTAAATATTGAAAGAATTACCGTTATTGCGTACGGGTTTTCTACCTTCATTACCCACTTATTTAGACCATTCTAAGACTATTTTCTTCTATGGCATTTCTTCCGCAAATGCCCCATTTCCAAGATATATATTCAAATGGGGCATTTTGAAATTAACCTGACCTTACCTGACCCCACCTAACCTAGACCATATCAGACTACCGGGACCTAACCTGGGCACACTACCGGGACCTAACCTGGGCAAACTACCGGGAAATAACCGTGGAAAAGTACATGAAATGACCGGGGCAAAATACTGGGACCTAGCCGGATCTGGCAACACTGCTACAAAACGGTAATTCTTTCAATAAATACCGAAATTAGTCTGACCTAAGGTCAGGCTAATTTCAAAATGCCCCATTTGAATATGCCCTATCTTGGAAATGGGGCATTTGCGGAGGAAATACCATAGAAGAAAATAGTCTTCGAATTGTCTAAATAAGTGGGCAATGAAGGTAGAAAAACCATACGCAATAACGGGAATTCTTTCAATATTTACCCAAAATACTGGGACCTAGCCAGATCTGGCAACACTGTTACAAAATGGTAATTCTTTCTATAAATACCAAAACTTATTATATTGTAGGCGAAGAAATTATAAATAGCCTAACTTAGGTAATAGTTATGAAGAACCACAGAGAAGGAAGTTACTGTGGTGGCTAGGTTTGTTTTATGAAGTTCGGCTACTGTGGTTAGGTTTGTTTTATGAAGTTAGTATGGTTAGGTTTGTTTTATGAAGTTACTGTGGTGGTTGGGTTTGTTTTATGAAGTTACTGTGGTCAGGTTTGTTTTTTGAAGTTACTAAGGTGGTTGGGTTTGTTTTATGAAGTTACTATGGGTAGGCAATTGGTATTGAGTGTGGAGTGGTTGAGAGAGTGAAGTGTAATACACTGAGATAGTTTGGACATGTATAGAGAATGCAAGGTGTGGAGTTTGTAAAGAAGGTGTATGGAAGTGAAGTTGTGGGACCTGGTGTGAGAGGCAGACCTCCGGTTAGGTGGCAGAACAGAGTGGAAGAGTATGTAAAGGAGAGAAGCGTGAGGGGGAGAGGAGGGCTTGACCAAGTTAGGCGGGAGTGTTGGAACAGGGAGAACTGGAGGCACTTCTGCCTTGGCCACCCCCTTGGAGGGAGTTCCCGGAGGGAATGAGGCGTCAGAGCTATAGATAGATAGATAGGTTTGTTTTATGAAGTTACTATGGTTAGGTTTGTTTTATGAAGTTACTATGGTTAGGATTGTTTTATGAAGTTACTATGGTTAGGTTTGCTGGTGTATATCTAGACTATTGCCTTTTTGTAGCAGTGTTCCCAGATCCAGCTAGGTCACAGTATTTTGCCCTGTCATTCCCTGGTAGTTTACCACGGTTATTTCCCGGTAGTTTGCCCAGGTTTGGTCCCGGTAATTTGTCCAGGTTAGGTCCAGGTAGTCTGCTGTGATCTAGGTCAGGTAAGGTCAGGCTAATTTCAAAATGCCCATTTGAATATCTTGGAAATGGGGCATTTCCAAAGAAAATGTCATAGAAGAAAAGTGTCTTAAAATGGTATAAATTAGTGGATAAAGAAAGTAAAAACATCGTAATACCAATCGGCAATAGATTAGATATTTACCGAAGTTACTGTGGTTAGGTTTGTTTTATCAAGTTACTATGGTTAGGTGTGCTTTATGAAGTTACTGGGGTTAGGTTTGCTTTATGAAGTTAATGGGGTTAGGTTTGCTTTATGATAGTCATATATGTTTGATTTCCCTTTCTATTAGTAGTTAGGTCCATGTAGGGGAGGTGGCCGAGTGGTTAGTGTTCTGGACTCGTAACCTGGAGGTCGGGAGATCGATCCTCTCAGGTGAGGGCCTGAGAATATTTACTCTTCCGATTTGAGTTTGAGGCACTAACTATAAGGTCACCGAACGTCGTAAAACACCCTCGCTGGTACCATAACAGCTTCAGTATTTGGGAATTACCCTCACTTCCCTCCCTCTGTGGCTGGGTACCAGTTCGGAAGTCGTGACGTGTGTGTGTGTGAGCAGCAGTTGACCTGGGCCACGGTAACGGACTTGATGAAGTCTATGTCCAGTGTCGAAAGATTAAAAAAAAGAAAAAAAAAAAGAAAAAAAATAGGTCCCAGTAGAGCCAAAGAAAAAAATAGTAAGCACAATTTTTTCCAAACTATTTTGAATGATTAATTATTACCTATTTTCTTATTTAATAATTATTACCTATTTTCATAATATGATTATATATTAATTATTACCTATTTTCATCTGTATATATATATTTTTTTTTATATATATATGTTTCGACATTGGACATAGGCTTCATCAAGCCCGTTACCGTGGCCCATGTCGACTGCCACTCACACACACACATCACGACTTCCGACCTGGTACCCAGCCACAGATGGAGGGAAGTGAGGGTAATTATGGTACCAGCGAGGGTGTTTTACGACGTTCGGTGGCCTTATAATTAGTGCCTGAAACTCAAATCGGAAGAGTAAATATTCTCAGGCCCTCACCTGAGAGGAATTGATCTCCCGACCTATAAGTTACGAGTCCAGAACACTAACCACTCGGCCACCTCCCCTAAAAATATATATTAATTACAGGTATTCCCTATTTTCATTTACAACAGGCCACCATACAGGCCAGCATACGTTGGAGGAATGAGGGTGCTCCAATGTATCAAAAGTGTATTTCCCCATTAACTTGGATATCACATTTCAGGAAATAGCAACCATCAGTCAGTCATGTCAGAGCGGCAGGATGGAGAGGAACCAAGGCAGCCCAGGAATATGCAGGGGCTCCTTAATTTCTGCACAGAACTGACAGCCAGGGAGGATCCAACCACTAACACACCCATCAGGGAATTAGATCCGGAGGTTAGTATTATTGTCAAATTGTTGCACATTTCCAGTCACATTAATTGCTTATTGTGGAATATTTTTGCTCAGTTCCAGAATAAGAAAATAGCTGATTAATTGAAGTTTGCCACCCAGGGCTTAAGAGATGTGCATTAGCCAAGTAAGTAAAACATAATAATATTGGTTGTACTCTTGTAAACACTTACTTTTGTAAATTTTTGTACTTTTGTAAACATACACTCACATATATATATATATATATATATATATATATATATATATATATATATATATAATATATTTTTTTTTTAGCCTTCAGTTTGAGTCTCGTTATTGGATTCAAACTGGTTGTGGGGGGGAGGGTTAGTATCCTCTTAAAACCTTAATATGAGTTAGGCTATATGACCTAAATGGTCAAGTTTGGTGTTACTACAGTAATCATATCCAGTTCCTTAATTTATAATTGCAACCTGAAAATATATTTGCACTGCTGTATTCAGTATATATTATAGCTGTAGAATTAATGTTACAGTATTTCTACACCATAGTTGGTGCTATTAGACAGTATTTTACAGTACCCTGTATATAACTTCTCTTTCAGAGAAGAGCCTTTCTTGAAGAGGCACTAAATTCACTCACTGTAAATGTGGCCAAGAGACTGGCAGTGAGTGTTAAAGCTCTGTGTAGTGAAGCTGTAACAATGCCAGAAGAAGATGTATCAGAACAGGAGAATGCAATAGAAGTTATTGAAGGATATGTCGATGATCTTAATCATGCAATAGGTAAGTTTTCCTCAACAATCTTCTGACAATATTACATGTTACTTTCCTTAAATGTCATGCAAGTTACATTTTACTGGTAAGCTTATATCAAATTGACAATGTGTGTGAGTAGACTCTAAATAGAGGACTACTCTCAATCATTGTTTATTTTTGTTATTGCCAGAAAATACCAGAATATGGGATATGTAAAATTCAGATTACATTTTAATCTTTGACATATAAAATAATGTTAAAATAATTCTTACATATAATAATGTGTTTCCATTATGGAGTACAGTATGTTTACTGCAGTAGGACATAGCAATAATTTGCCAAATAATATCACACAAATGTAAACATTTCACTAGGAGAAAAGGGTGTTTAAAGTAAGCTGGTACAATACAAGACAAAATCAATACTACAACTGTGGAAAGTAACTCTCACCAGTTTTAGAGAGATATAAAAATGCAGTTCATTGGCTCTCAGCTGACTGATATTGCCTTTTGCTCTCTTTTTCCTTCTCATTTAATTATAGCATCAAGAACTATGGTAATATTTACATGTTCAAAAAACTCGTAAAACAAATTGAACAAGATATATTTAATTACATAACTGACATTTCTACTGTGTCTGTGTTGTTGGGTTTTCACTATGTGAGCAAACTCCTAGGAAAATATTGACCCACATCATCAAATATCATCATTTATACCCACTAAAATTCTTCTCACTCAGTCTTTACCATTGCATCAACATGATACTAGGAAATTCATGATTTATTAACAGATTAGGTACAATTCTTTCTCTTTAGATTTTCAGAAATTGGGTGGTTTTCCAGTTTTATTGCGTTGTTTGGACTCCCCTCACTCTTCACTTCGAATTGGTGCTGCCGGTCTAATAGGAGACATCAGCCAGAATAATCTTCCTTGTCAAGAAAATATGGTCTCGTTAAATGCCGTCCCAGTTCTTCTTCATATGATTGATACAGATGACGACAAACAGGGAAGAGTGAAGGCACTATATGCTCTTTCATGTAAGTTTACAAGCTGTTGCTTTCAGTTTTCCAGGGTATGTATAATAACCTTAAACTTTCCCTTGGGGGGGGGGGGGAGTTTGCTTGTAGAGATGTGAGTGATATTTAGCCCTTAAAGTTCTGTCTACCACCAGGGTGGCTGCATAGAAATGGCTCAATTTTGGTCCAATAGGGCTAGGCTACTTATGTGGCAAGGTTAGCACAAAATGCCAGAAATACACGTAACTATTTCTATCAATGATGTGGCAGGAGTAGGATTTCATAGTGGCTGGCATATCACTCATAGTTTACTGGAAATACTACAATTGATGCCAAATTTAATTATTTTAGAAAGATTATATTTCATTGTAATGGAATATTTAAGTACCGTAATATTGTATTGTTCATTAATGTTAACCATACTTGACACTTTCAGGTTTAATTCGAGATTACCCACAAGGAGAGGAAGAATTTATTAAATCTGATGGTTTCTCAAGTTTGATGCGAGCAATGCAGTCTGGAGAGGAGAAGTTGGTTGTCAAGTCATCGTTTCTTCTCAACAGTCTGATCAGGGAAACTGTGGCTCATAAAGGTACAGTATGTAACTTCAGATAGCCTATATGTTTTTATATTTATGTTAATTTCCTTTTATATTTGTTTTTCTGTTTATAGGAGTATGTTAGAAAAATATCTTCTGCCAGAATGGTATGAAGTTAAGTAGTAGACGAGATGCAATTTACGTCCTGTTGCTTAAGTTTTCAAATTATGTAGTCATTTTCAAGGGGATAGATCCCACCTGCTTTGAATTCAGCTAAAATAAATTTTTATCTGTTTTCCATTTCTTTCTAAACCACCAAGCAGTTATTTCTTCATAAACCATCAAACACTGGTGAAAACCAGTGTTTTTGCAGTGCACTGTAATGTTTCCCAAGGCCATATTTCCTGTCTGCCAACACCTCCCACCAGTTTTTCTTCATAGACCTGAATATTATACCGAAGTAAATGTCAACTTTTTTTAAACTGAAATTTGGCTTAAATATTATACATTTAATCAGAAATTCATATTATGGCTGTGGTTTAATGAGTGTATAAAATTTTTTCATGATATCCATTGCCACCATTTTTTACTTAGCTTTATTCTACACAATACTGCGTCTTTATTCAATTTTTAGTTGTGGCAAATTTATTCAGCGAAACGAGGTTAAAGGACCTATGTACAGTTTATCTTGCGAAACCAATGTCTGTCACTAATTAATTCTCTTAATGCTTCAAATGAATGGTGGCAATTTGGCTAATGGAAGTTATGCAAGTACTGTACTGTACTTTAATACTTTAGTTAAGAGTAAGAAGGGAGAATAGTATGTTTAATTGTTTGGTCAATAAAATGTAATATAATTATTTTTCTCTGTATCAATGTGATAACATTACTGTACTGTACTTTTGTGACAGATGATGACAATACTTTATTCTTATTCCCTTAGCTGTATTGCTTTCGATGGGCTATGTGGAACAGTTAATAGCTATCTTGAATAATGAACACAACACCAATATCATCCGGGAGCACTGTACAGCTGCACTCCTTGCCTTGGCTTCCTCCTACAATCCAGCTATTGCTGAGTGTATGAGACCTGAACTCTGCCTCATACCGATTTTGACAGCCAGACTGGAAGAGGTGAAAGATAAAGAGGAAATGCAGGTAGGCAAATAATGAGTACAGTATATGTGTTAATGGATAATTACTAAATTTTATATTTAAATGTTGATACACCATCATATGGATTTGGATTCACTCCAAGGCCAGAAATAAAAATAGAATCAGAAATAAACTGAGAGGGATAGAATACCCAGTGAAATGGGCCACACTCACCTTTTTTCCCTCATCCAAACCCACAATATGACAGTATACAACACAAAATCCCTTCATACCTTCTTCAGACCCATAAAGTCACAATCAGCTGCAACTATCTTTCTCAAATGCTTTTTCCATTAAGGGAAGATTCTCTTTTTGGTAAATTGAAAGGTTTCTGATTCCTCCAAACTATACCACAAAACAGATCCCCTATTAGTACAATTGAGGGCACCTGTTTCCTGGCATAGTTTGGAGGAATCAGAGACCTCCCAATTTACCAAGAAAACCTCCCCTTTACTCCTCTGTTCATCACTTCAGATTCTTTCCATCATCATTTTGCCATTTACCAGATGTACTACACTTAGATGATTGATTTATCTTTGCTTGTACTGGTGCTGAATAACTTGTAATTTAGTATGTGTATTGTGTGTGTGATTGATTTTATATGTAATCCTGAAATATTTCCACAGGAAGAAGAATCTTATATCAAGGAACTATTGGTGTTAATGAAAAATGAGAATGATGAAGATGAAGCAACAAACAGGTAGAAAGAGAACAACTATAATAGAGAGTTTACGAACAATATCTTTATTGGTTGGATCAGACGCTTCAACATGTTCACAAGAACGGGGTAACCCCTATTTCTGATGACAAACATGTAAAGATCACTTTCAATAATAAAGTTGGTGTAATATAAAATGAGGGTTTTATTTCAAACCATTTAATAGAGATGTGCACCTAGGTAGATAAAGTTGAAGAAAACCCACAGTGGTAAATTAGAAGGTATACTGTATTCCAGACAGTTACAGTGGTTTTGATTAATTTATTACGCTCATGGAGCGGCAAACATGGTACAATATATATTATATCAAATTATAATATGCATAAAGATGACCATATTATTGTATTAGCTAGTGAAATAAACTTGTAATATACAGTACAGTACTATATGGCACATGGTTACAGGTAAATTACTATGTATAAAGATGAATGACAATATTATTATATCAACCATTGAAACAAACTTATATAATTCAGTACTACAGTATTAAAGATCACAGAATATTATTATGTGTACAAAGATGACAATATTATTGCATCAATTAGTTAAATAAATTTATAATATACAGTACTACACTAGATGGAACATGGTATAAAGATCACAGAAAAATTATTATATGTAGCCTATAAGGATGACAGGGAAATTACTATATGTATACGTATGACAATACTATTATATCAACCAGTAAATAAAACTTGTAATATACAGTACTAGATGGGACATTGTTACAGGGATATTATTATATGTACAGTATAAAGATGACAGGAAGTTATATGTATAAAGATGATAATATTATTATTATATCAGTCCATGAAACAAACTTATAATAATTATACAGTACTAGAGGGGACATTGTTACAAGGAAATTACTATATCTATTGAGATCACAGGGAAATTACTATATACTGTATATAGAAATAACAATATTATTATATTGAACTAGAGAAATTAGCTTATAATATACAGTATTGTACTAGATAGGACATTGTTACAGGGATATTACTATATATATAGAGATAACAATATTATTATATTGAACTAGAGAAATAAGCTTATAATATACAGTATTGTACTAGATAGAACAGAGTTACAGGGAAATTACTATATGAATTGAGATCACAAAGAAATTACTATATGAATTGAGATCACAAGGAAATTACTATTTGTATAAAGATAACAATATAAATATATTGAACTAATGAAATAAGCATATAATATACAGTGTTACAATAGGTAAGACATTGTTACAGTTAAATTACTATATATATTGAGATCACAAGGACAATATTATTATATTGAAGAAGAGAAATTAGCTTCTAATATACAGTATTACACTAGATAAGACATTGTTACAGTTAAATTACTAAATGAATTGAGATCACAAGGAAATTACATTATGTACTGAGATCACAAGGAAGTTACTATATGTATAAAGATTACAGTATTATTATATCAGCTAGTGAGAGAATATACATATACATACACATGCATATATTATATTATACAATACTGGATTGGGGACATTGTTATAGGGAAGTAATGAATATGACTATGTTGTTATATCTGCCAATGACATACATGTACACTTATCATATACTGGATGGGACATTTGAGATTGTTTCAACATAAATGTTATTATATCTGCCAGTTAAATACACTTATTATATAATGGATGGAACATATGAGATTTTATCACCATAATATGATGGCCAACAGACATTAATTAAGAGTCCATAGCTTTCAATGCAAGTTACATATACAGGAGAGTCTTTGTATGCATATCAATCAATCTTAAGCATCAACAACCACCAAAGTTTGTATGACGGACCAGAATAACATCCAATCTGTCATCAGCAAGCAGGAAGCAACACACACCAATCAAGTCCTGTCCCCGGGGCAGCAAGTGTCTGACTGAAGGACACTCAAGGCAATAATGCTGAAGATGGTTGGCATTAGGAGCGTCACACAGCTTACATGATGAGTAATGAAGAATGTCCCCCGCCTCAGCCACTTGCCACAGCGGCCGGTATCCCAATCGAAGTCGAGCGGACCATGAGACCACTTCGGCGATACTTTGGTCGGGAGAGACGGAAGTGGTCATAGTGCTGAATAGATACACTCTGAGGTCTTTCGGCATTCATGCGGTGGATCGTAGGAAGAAGAGCAGCAGAGTGCAAAATCTTTTTGTAGCTGAAGATGGTGGGTATAGCATCATCAGGCAGAGGCAATTCACAGGCATTTTTGGCAAGGAGATCCACTCTATCGTTGGCAGCTATTCCAATATGAGAAGGAATCCATAAAAAATGTATGTAGAGAGAATGGTCCTGGGCTGCAACCAACTGATGCAAGATCTGGTGAATGAGCGAACGATGCATGGGTTGTGGAGACTAGACGGTTTGAAGTGCAGATTGTGAGTCACATATCACTACACCATTCACTCGCTGCAGACAGAGGAGGCCGATAGCCAGTAGGAGTCCCTGTAATTCGCAATATGTGGAGCTGGAAGAGTTGGGTAACCTGTGACCAGCCCAGCCTCCCTCCGGCGGCTCCATGTCTGGCGAGTACATGGCACATCCCGCACTGCCATCTGGTTGCACAGATCCATCCACATACAGGCAACGAGCATCAGGGACAGAGGAGGAGAGTTTGATGGTATGTTCCAAAGCAAGCTGTTTTTGGAGGTAAGGTAGATCAGTTTTGGAGGTGGCAGTGAAAGTGACTTGGAGCTGTGGTATCCTCCATGGAGGTGGCCCATGATCAACCTCGACCACTGGAACATCAATATGAAGGCGCTGCAGGGTGGAGCACACAGTGTTGACAAGGGTACGGACACCTGGACGAAGTGGAGGGTGAAGTGCAGCAGGATCAAGTGAGGCTCTCAGGACATGAGCATAATACGGAGCAAGGTGGGGAGAGTGAAGGCACTTGACACTAATTATAAAGTGGGTGACGTTGGTGTGTATTCTGTCAACAACTGACGGGAGATTGAGTTCTGTTAACATATTCACAATTCTGGAGGATGGAGGACTTCCTAGAATATGCCGCATCACTTTGTTCTGAAACTTATCTAATGGCACAAAGGTAGTCCTAGATAGCTGACTAAGAGCAAGAGAGAGATAGTCAATGACAGACCGAATAAAAGCAATGTAGATGGTTCTTGCCACAGGGATAGAGATTCCGGCAGCCCTGTTAGTGAGCCATTTGAAGGGAAGGAATAGCTGTTCTAGCCGTTGCAAAAGGTCTTGGTTGATGGGATGAATGCGCTGCCTAGCAGGTATGGCCGGAGTGATCCGCACCGGAGCTCCCAGGTACAGATACTGTGTACAAGGCGGGATGATACTTTGCCCTGCCGTAAATACTGGGAGTGTTCTGGGGCCACGAGGGGAGAATACTCGACTTTTCTCTGGTGATAGGATGAGGCCACAAGAGGAAGCTGATTCGAAGAAAGAGCTGAAGATTGGCAGCAGAGGTGGAATGAACACAGATGTCACCTGCATAACAGGTGACTGTTGTGCCAGGAATGTTGGGAAGAGCAAGCAAGCGATGCATCAGGACGTTGAACAGGGACTTAAAACCCCACCCTGTAGAGTACCAAGCTCAAGCTCCTTATATGCGCTACATGCCCCGCGGAATAGCACACAAGACATTCTGTTACGGAGATATTCTCGAATCCACCTCAGAAGATTTCCCTGTACACTAAATTCAACTTACAGTGGAGTACAGAGAGAAAATAAATGACATATGGAGAACAGCGAGGGAATGAATGAAATACCCAGGACAGTGAAGATAGGACTTCAAAATTGGGGAAAGGTTAGGCTTGGTACTGTTGTTCAAGGAAGGTTGGATTGGAAACTTGGACAGTCTCTTGACTTCATTGTTGATTCTCTTTAAGGGGACATGGCACTCTAGGTAAATCTGGAGCAAATGATTCCTTCAAGCTTTCCGAGGCAACAGGTCGTCATTATCTTAGTTCATCTGGTCCTGCTGTTTCCTGTATTCTTTGGAGGAATCATGACACATGCAGTCCATTGTGCGAAAAGTGTATTAATTACCCCCTTTACTAACTTTTTTCATATCAGGCTGTCAGATTAGTTTGTACAGTACCTTATTGCTACTAAAGATACAATCTTCACTTATCAAATTCTGATTTCGTTAAAATAATTACGTCAATGACAGGCTAACAGCAAAAGAATAAGTAAAAAAATAAAAAAAAAAAAAATTACACAAAGAATAAGTTCTTGCTAATGAAAATTTTGTATTTGAAAATATGCTGGTAGATGAATATTTGTAAACCTGAAAATCAATTACTACAGGTATGATAATATGCGAAAAATCTGCCAATTGCCAATATAACCATAACCCAGCGCTCTCTTTATCTTGAGATCATTTTAGTACTGTATAGACTTCTGAAAAGCAGAATTTAAAACTACTCATTTCTAAAGAAGGAGATAGTTTTGTGTTGATATTTATACGAATTTGCATTGTATTTTGTGCAAGAATTAAATTTAGATTACAATTAAATTTCTTACACTATTATATAAAGTTTGATCATAAATTAGTCATATTGTTGGAATTTGTTATTGTAAATATGGCTCTGTTGAGAACTACCCTGGCCTAGATTGAAGTAGTAGATTCCCGTCAATATAATGAACTAGATAACGTAGATAGAGGACTTAGGGAGGAGTATAGAGGCGAGCCAAGGTATAATGGCGCTGGTGACGGTACAAAGGTCCCCCAGTGTGAGCAGCTCTCCACCTTCCTCTGTAAGTTAAACAGGAGAGCCGCCTCCCCCCCTACCTAAACACTCCTCCTTTCATCCACTTTGACAGTTAACCAAGGGACATTTTTTCTGTAGGTAGAGATGGAATATACTTTGGCTTATTGCTGGTTAGGTGTTGTCAGTAATTTTGCCAAAGGTGGGATATGTGTTGTATATATTGCAGCAAAAAGTATGATTACATCCCATTGTTTATTGTATATGATTCACGGGTTTCCCCAAAATTTTTTCACACCACATGAAATTACCTTCTAGCTGAAAATGGTTGTGAATTGGAAAAGGACATGGTTGTATCAAGAATACTGCCTGATATATTTCTGTTGATTATGTTTTTCCGTTCATCCATAATGGTATTATTATAACTTGTTAATAATTTCAATAATTCTTGACCAGAACTCCACTATAACTTGCAGAATATTGTTCTAAATGACATAAGTCTAATTGAGCAGTCTTAAGCTGTGTAGCGTAACTATGCGTACGGTAATTATGTAAGGTGTTCTGAGGTCGACTACCATGTTATTGTTACACGTTACTCTCTTGATGTCCTGTTTAGTGAGGTTAGGTATCATTTAGTACAAAGCAATAACTACCTCCCTCTGGAATAACTTATTATTAATACATACCGGTAATGCCATTATATACCTGCAGAAAAGTAGCCAACAAAAAAATAGATAGCAGGCACAGCTCTTGCATAAAATTAACAAAAAAATTTGTAGCCAAGCAAACTAGCCTGACCAATCTAACCTAACCTGGACTGTAGCTACTTTCGAGATCTAACCTGGACTGTAGCTACTTATGGAACCTAACTTAGTGTCCTTTGGGAGTTGAGATGCAACTTAGTTTCTTTCAGAACTTACTATGTTGCTGCTGTCATTTTCAATGATTCATAGCCTTGGGAGATAGGATGCTCAGTTTTGGCAGAGATTTTAGTCCATCAGGTCCACCCCCACCCCCACCCTCAGCGCACTAATAACTCATTGTCCCCATATCCACTATGCTCTGTTGGTGTCTATGCCCTTGAAGACATCTCCTTAACCCATTAATACATTTCATATGTCAATTTCCAGAGACTTAATTGAAGGTACCAGAGTGTTGCAACTTATGTTCCAATTTTATCCTACAGGAATATGGCAGCTCAGTGTATTCTTTAGAAGAAGAAGAGCAAAAGAACAGAAGGTAAGTGCAAGTTAAGCCTTAATGTTATACTGTACTGTAATGTATTTTCAGTTGAATTTAAAAGATAAAAAAAATGTTCCTCTACCATACTTTTTGTGTTCAAACAGATGTGTAAATTTGGTAGGTAGCCAATAGACAACTACGGTATTAAATATGCGACATTATAGCACAAATATCAAATAGCTTCACAGAGTGTGTCTCCAAACTCGAGAATGTTAGGTAGCTGTATACTAAATTTAATACTATTTATGCATGTAACCACAGTAGAATTCAGTCCTAGAAAGTCACAAAAAAAAAGGATAGTACAGTACTGGTATCTTGTAATCAAATCCCCACCCACACAAACTTGACTCCCAATTTGTGATAGTATTGTGTTGAGGTGAGTGTAGTACGGTACTGTAGTATGAGTTCATATAAATTAATTCATGTATTGTAATGGATTCTCATGATGGTTTCTACTTTATTTCAGCTTGAGTGAATACTACTTTGCTGTTAAAGGTGAGATTTTCCTTATCCATGTTGCTATATGTCAGTATAGATGTATTGATGGATACTTGCATTTCCTGGAATAAAAGAATGAGGTAACTCTTACTGAAGGATCCATGTTATGGCCACTCTGCTTCAGATTGTGTTTCTTTAATGTGCAGAGTGTTTTGTATATACCCAGTATTATGAGACATGTACTGCAGTGATTATAATATTATGTAATGGTAATTATCTACTCTTGAAACATATTGTGAGCAAAGGTAATGAAACAATATCAAGTATTAATAGTTAATACAGCATATGCAGAACCCTAATTAGGCTGCCAGTCATGGGCATTCCACTTATATGTTAGGCAATTTTGATTTTGATTTGCTGATGATTACATTTGTTTCTTTGAGGGTAGAATACTGAATATTTATTTTGTAGAAATGAAGAATCCATAGAGTGGTTGTTGTATGACTCGTAGTCATAGATAGCCTATATAATACAGTTTTAGTTGTGGACAACAGTCAGCAATGAACAGCAAAATGAGGCTACCTTTGATGGTACTGTATAGTCGGCGGCATAAGTCGTGTTGCCACATCTGCCAAGTCATGAATTACAGTATGGAAATACAAACTTCACAGGCTCGTAAAATGAAAACCCAGAGTAGTTTACTAATTTGCCCCCTTTATATTGTAATTCTGTAAGTTGAACGTGATGGTTCGATGACTATTCTTTATGTTATCCTTCAAGAAATGCTAAGTGAGGCGACACGACTTTTGCCGCCGACTGTACAGTATATTGTAAGGAATGTCACCTATCACCTGTGTGGACTCACCAACAATAACCAACTGGGGACTGGCCAGCTTGAGCTGAACTTATTTTCTGAAATAAAATTGTCTAAACAATAGAGAAAATGTAGAGTGTATAGGGAAGTGTCGATAAAACTGTTAGAATTAAAATGGTACTATCATAATTATAATAGTTAAAGAATCCCTATTTTTCAATGATGTATTATGTTGATAATAGTCTGACTGCTACATTGGTTGTCAGGGTTTGGTGTTCTACTGCCTAAAAATGAATGCCAGCTGGGACGAGGGCGGAGGTCTGGGTCAGCACCACCAGACATCCAGATTCACCTCCAGGCCATGCTACACCTTCTTTGTCAGGGTGACACTCTACACATGGTGAGTCTCAATGTTGTTGTAGTAGGAACATTATCAATAAAGGAAGCAAAAAATGTTTTGAGAAAAATTGAATCACATCAAATTTTTATGAGAACAGCTCCTACAGCTAACTGATGGATATACTGTATTAACTGCAGGACTGTATATTCTATGGCTATTTACATGTGTATCTGGTAGGCGGTTCGATTGGAATCCCAACACATGGGTCGAGTGCGCTACCTGGCAGTGGTTGGCCGGGTGGGGCGTCAAGACACAGAAGAGGATATCCTGCTTGGGGTGGACTTCACAGGGGAGCGACCATCCACTGGCCTCGTGGTGCCCGTCCTTGCAGACACCAGGATCAGCCTCAATGGAGACGGGTCAGTCTGATGAGGATCAAGTTATGTAGTGTAGGTGCAGTCCATAATATCAAACCTTAATTGTATCAATTAGACTCGAGTAGTAAGGGTAGACAGCCCTGTCAAGGGAGGTACTACTGCCAAGGTGTTGGAAGACTCATGGAATTACTATACCTGGATTCATGTTCCTCTCCCAGACTTTGGTTACTTGTTACACTTATTTCTGTTTTATATAATTAGGGTATCAGGCCAGCCCCAGTAACACAACACACACATCCATGGAAATATTACCAATAAATACTACAGTGTATCTTTATTAAAAAAGACCTTTTTCTCAACTGTAGCTCATTTGGGTTTGATAGGCAAGCTCCCAGTAAAACCTTGCAAATGAGGTGAAGTTGTCGCTGTTCTGCCTTGCCCACCCATTAAGGGGAATTTTCATGAGGGAACAAGGAATAATTCTATATTCATCCACAAATTAGGAAATAACATGACAGAAGGATATGTACCTATACTCAGAGTTAGCTTGGAAGTATTAGGAAGAGTTATAAGGAAAGAATCTTTTCAACTATAGAGATAATAGGTACAGTACGGTATTGTAACTGTTCCTAGCATACCTAGATTGTGATAATGTAAATTACTTGTAAGAATTTGTAAGGGGATGCTGAGACTTTGTGGGCTTGAAAGGGGATGGGAAGGTGAGTGTGACCCATTACACTGGGTATTCTTTCCCTCTGCTTATATCTGAATTTCATTTTGCCATCCTTTAGCCTTGGAGCCCCTCTCCCCCCCCCATTGAAAAAGGGGAATTAAAGTATTGATGACGATGAAAGCACGGCACTTGCTGGTGCTTGCCTTACCACATTATATTTCTCACTATGCATAAAATTATGATATTGAGCTGTTGTTTCGACTTACAGAGGGTTCAGCGTATGCACAGCAGGACGCAAGCACATCTTCAAGCCCATCTCTGTCCAGGCAATGTGGTAAGTTTTATGTTTGGACACCTTATTATCCTTTGTAAAAAATTTGATGTAATAGGATTTGCAAATATTGTACAACGACTTTTATACGATGGTTGAATGTGGTCAATTCAGGTTAATATGATAATATGAGGATGAAATGATCAAGTAGATAAGATCTCTTATTGGAACTATGATAAACAACTTTCTATATATTTTTGTGCAAGAAATATACATGTAATTAATGCAGAGTACTGTTGGGTAAGTACAGTTTACATGTTATGAAAATGCTTGACCGGTTTCGATTTTGTGTTGCAAATGAATGATACAAGTTTCTTGCTTTGCAGGTGAGTGTTGAACTGACTTTTTGGGTAATAAGGTAACTATTCCACTGTATTTTACTGTGATCCAAAGAAATCTTTACTCGGTAGCAATTAGTTCGTACACACTTGGAAAGACAGGAAGATGTACAGTCACACACAGGCATACAGTAAATAGCTGTGCAAGAACATTGAGAGAAGAGGAAAGATAAAGTTGTGTTATTGAAGGTGAGGGAATAGTTGTTTAGAAGATTAGAATGAGTTGAAAGATGAAGGAATTGTGTTTTGGAATAAGTGAAAACCACAATGTTTTCTCTGCTGCAATCTGAGATGAAAGATATTAGGTGAAGAAATGGCAACAATGCAATCAGAAAGGATGAGGGGAGGGAAAGTGGAAGAAGTAAAATTGCCCGAGAGATTTTTGACGAAGTGCCAGAATGAATTGGAAGAGGAAGAATTGGAAAAATCATAACACTTAATGTGGATGGAAAATTTAGTAGAAGAAATTTGGCTTGATTAACAAACATGGTTAATTCAAGAATTGTTTATGTTGGACAGAAAATGAATATGATATGTATGCCTTCATGACTGCACAATGAATGAGAGGGACCAAAAATATTTCCTTGAGAATCTTGATGTACTGCCCCAAACCCTTCCAGTTGGTGATGCTGTTGTGTCACAAGTGTCCCCTCCTGGGATGGTCCAGAGGTCTTAAGGGAGCAATACAACAGGACTTTGATATAAGATTGTGTTCAGCGAAACCCACTGGAAAGAATAACTCACCAGTATAAGCAGAAGAATGAGGTTAGAAATAAGTAAAAAACAATAAGCTTATCTCCAAGGCGATCTGGAATACAAGTAGGGTGCCTAATTAAATTCTCTAATTCGTTGAGGATAGAATAGATGAAGGGTTTGTTCCCTAGGTAGATCAGTGTAAGGGAATGAAGGGGGTATTGTGATTAGTTGTAAAGGAATGGGAGAGGTGATACATTAGGGAGGGTAAAAAATAATGCATTGGGTTCTGATATGTTGGGGTGGTGATAATGTGTGTGAGGGAATGTGTGACAGGAATTGGTATATGAGGTGAAGTGAATGAATGTAAGGGATGATGTGTTTGTTACTAGTATGTGATGTAATGAGAGGGTGTCTGAGAGTTCATGTGAAGGAGTGTGTCAGAGGAAATATATAAGGGAGTGTCAGAGAGGAGGCATGAAGTGTGGGAGAGACAGTGCGTTGGATACCGGTATGCTAAAGAGCATGTGAAGAGAGAGGTACTGTGAGGGGCGATGAAAGAAGGTATTGTAGTGATGTAAGAGAAAGTCTGGACAGAAAGGTAAACAGGGGATGAAGATGGAAGGGTGACGGAAGGTGGTGGTGCAAGACAGAGGTCAGCATGCTAGGAGAGGGACGAAGAGGAGAAGCAATGAAGAGGGAAGAGGAGGGAAACACAGACGAGGGAGGAGGTGGTAAAGGAACTGGATAATGTTTGTATGTATACGTTATCACAAAACATGATAGGTAGTGAAGATGCAAAATTTTAACTGAATTAGATTTATGAAGCGTTTTAGAAAAGAAACCCAAAAATTATACATACATCGAAGTAATGTACTAACGACAAAGTAAAATTACTGGGTAAAATGAAGTTTGAGTGGAGATTGGAGGGAGAGCGAGAGCGGGAGGTGAGGAGTGAGGGCAGGGCAGGGCAGGGCAGGGCAGGATAGGATAGGCAGGGCTTGGTTGAACTATGTGCGCGGTTGTGTGTAGGTGTGTGACGCCACGCTGTCTGTTGGGAGAGTTCGGACTTTTGAAACTTTGTAGCCCCCTCTCTCTTTCCTCATTTTTCCTTCTTTTTGTACTTATGCTGTATTTCTAATTTCTAACCACTCTAAATCCTCACTAATAATATTTTTCCCACATACATACGAACGACAACTATTATTATTATTATTATTATTATTATTATTATTATTATTATTATTAAACACATATATAGTCGTACACACTAACATATTTTTGCGTATCTCTTTTATGAGGGAGACAGCGTTCTGAGAATTAGTTTTGCCACCATTATAGTCTTCTTGGTAATGTTGTTGTTAGTGGTAGGGATATTGGTAGTGACAGGGATGGTGGTGGTGGTGTAGTGGTAGTGATATAATTATTGGTAGAAACAGTAGATTCACTGTTTTGTAACCTCGAGGACCATAACAGAAGCCAGACAACGTATAGGCTGACCCTCTCTCTCTCTCTCTCTCTCTCTCTCTCTCTCTCTCTCTCTCTCTCTCTCTCTCTTCACCATATTAAGACTCGTCATGCAGTGCCAGTAGCCTAGACGTCTTGGCTACACTACCTTGTTTATATTAAGACCTACCCTCCTCCTTTCCCTCCTCATGTCTCCTCCTCCCTCTCTCCCCTCCTCCCTCTCTCCCCTCCTCCCTCTCTCCCCTCCTCCTTTCCCTCCTCATGTCTCCTCCTCCCTCTCTCCCCTCCTCCCTCTCTCCCCTCCTCCTTTCCCTCCTCATGTCTCCTCCTCCCTCTCTCCCCTCCTCCTTTCCCTCCACATGTCTCCTCCTCCCTCTCTCCCCTTCTCTTTACCTCCACATGTCTCCTCCTCCCTCTCTCCCCTCCTCCTTTCCCTCCTCATGTCTCCTCCCCTTCTCTTTACCTCCACATGTCTCCTCCTCCCTCTCTCCCCGTCTCTTTACCTCCACATGTCTCCTCCTCCCTCTCTCCCCTCCTCCTTTCCCTCCTCATGTCTCCTCCTCCCTCTCTCCCCTCCTCCTTTCCCTCCTCATGTCTCCTCCTCCCTCTCTCCCCTTCTCTTTACCTCCACATGTCTCCTCCTCCCTCTCTCCCCGTCTCTTTACCTCCACATGTCTCCTCCTCCCTCTCTCCCCTCCTCCTTTCCCTCCTCATGTCTCCTCCTCCCTCTCTCCCCTCCTCCTTTCCCTCCTCATGTCTCCTCCTCCCTCTCTCCCCCTCCTCCTTTCCCTCCTCATGTCTCCTCCTCCCTCTCTCCCCTCCTTCTTTACCTCCTCATGTCTCCTCCTCCCTCTCTCCCCTCCTCCTTTCCCTCCTCATGTCTCCTCCTCCCTCTCTCCCCTTCTCTTTACCTCCACATGTCTCCTCCTCCCTCTCTCCCCTTCTCTTTACCTCTCCACATGTCTCCTCCTCGCTACCTCCCGCTTCCACTCTCCCTCTCACCCCCTCCTTCTTATATCCCCCTCTTTACCACCTTACCCCATCCATCCTTCTCTTTATCTCCTCACTTCTCTCCGGTGACTCCTTCCCTCTATCCTCCCTCTTATTAATCCCTCCTTATCTCATCCATTTTTCTCCCATTCATTCCTCACTTCGTCTATCCCATCCATTCGTTACCTCATTTGCTCCTCTCCTTTGTTGCCTCCTCCCTTTCCTTACCTCACCGATCCCCTCCTATGTCTCTTCTTTCTCTCTCATATTCTCCCTCCTCTTCACACATCTCTTCTCCCTTCCCTTCCTCTCTTCTTTCTCCCTCCTCTCCACACATCTCTTCTCCCTCCTCTTCCTCTCTTCTTTCTCTATAATATTCTCCCTCCTCTTCACACATCTCTTCTCCCTTCCCTTCCTCTCTTCTTTCTCTCTCATATTCTCCCTCCTCTTCACACATCTCTTCTCCTTCCCTTTCCTCTCTTCTTTCTCTATCATATTCTCCCTCCTCTCCACACATCTCTTCTTCCTCGCCTTCCTCTCTTCTTTCTCTCTCATATTCTCTCTCCTTTCCACACATCTCTTCTCCCTCCCCTTCCTTACCTCACCCATCCCCTCCAGCCTCTCTTCTTTCTCTCTTTATTTTCTCTCCTCTCCACACATTTCTTCTCCCCTTCCGTTTTCCTTTCCATTCTCATTATTTTACTTCTTTATTGCATCTCTTCTATTTCCTCCATTACTTCTGTTCCCTTGCCATTTCCTCTCTAAGTCTTCTCTACCCACGTCCTGTCTCTCCCTCTCTTGTTTATATCTTCCTGTTCTCTCTCTCCCTTTCATGTCTTTCCTCCCTCTCCCCTCGCCATATCATCCTACATCCTTTCCCTTCTCCCTCCCTTTCCCTTCTACCCCTTGTCTCGTGTGTGTGTGTGTGTGTGTGTGTGTGTGTGTGTGTGTGTGTGTGTGTGTGTGTGTGTCCTTGTGTTTGCGTCCTTGTATACTTGTTTCTGTGCCAGAGACATTGAGTGACTTGAGTCATGAGGTCTTCAACATTGATGGAGTCGGGTGTTTGGTGGAGACTATTGATTCCTCCAGTCTGTGCCGAGAAACATGCAGGTTACCGTACCTCTTAGTGTATGTATGTAGTTTGTTGTGTAGGACAGTTTGGAAGAATCGGTTGCCTCCATGTTTCAGACTGTTGTACGCCCTTGATGAATATATGCCGTTTTTGGTGGTGGTGGTGATGATGGTGATGGCGGCAGTGGGTGAAGTGATCGGGGTTGTTGTTATTAATTAATGATGCGACAACTCATGTAGTTTGTGATCCTCAAGGCACCTTATTAAGGGCTCGGAATCCGATATACCAATTGTTGCCTCCTGCCGCTATTGTAAGATCTTGTTGGGGAAATAATACAACACCAATTTTCAGGCAGTCATGCATTACTATCTTTCTTCAAAGATATTTTGCAAGCATAAAAAATGTACACCATCGGTCACGAACAAACAATGACCACAACAGTATACAGTAACTTGGCAACAGTGAACTGAAGTCCACAGAAGGAGACTTTGTGACTCTTTAAGTCTTATTTAGCTCTTTTATATCCTTCTTCATACTTAAACCCTGACCAATCAGATGTACAGTCGGCGGCAAAAAGCCCTGTCGCCATATTTGCCAAGTCATGAAGTAAAATATGGAAATATAAGTTTTATTGTGTCGTAAACTGAAAAAAACAGAGATGTGTATTATTTTGCGCCATGGATATTGTAATTCTGTGTTGGTGAATGTGTTTTATTCGATAATTATCTCTTGTGTTATCCTTCAAGAAACACTAGTCCTGTCGCCTCGACAGACTATTACCGCCGACTGTACACATAAAGAAAATTATTCTTTCGTTGTGGCAGTGTGTATTTTACATTGAATTCACATTTTTGCATTGTTATCTTTGTTTCTCTTTAGTGCTATTGTGATTACAGTGCCATTGTGTGTGGCTGCAATACGGTAATACCCGGAGTTTAGTAGTGGTTGTTGGTGTTGATGGTGATGGTGGTGTTGATGGTGATGGTGATGGTGTTGATGGTGTTGATGGTGATGGTGTTGATGGTGATGGTGATGGTGTTGATGGTGATGGTGTTGGTGTTGATGGTGATGGTGAACCAGATTGTGTTGATAGCGGTGGTGGTGGTTGTTAATTTGGTAGTGGGTGATGTAAGTCCATATATAATTTATGATCCATAATTACAATCAAATCAGAATCATAGATCAAAACAAGTCACTTAAATATGCATGTTGTTTTTTTCATTGTTCAAGAACTCGATCCTCTCCAAGGACAAAGTTCTTCTGTCTTCCTAAACACAGTGTCGCATCGTCAAATAGATAAATTCATAATAAACAAAGTGACTTATGTTTGTTTTGTCGAGTAATTGATAAGTCAAGTTTGCAGACGGGTAAACATTGTCAAATTCTTCCCTGGGACGTGGTGGTGAAATAATTACTCTACTCGTGTATAATCAAGTCGACCAAATTTCACGGCCTTGTAGGGTAATTTTCTCCAGGCAATATGTAAGGTAAACCAAGATATAAAAAAAAAAAAAAAAAAAAAAAAAAAAAAAAAATAATAATAAACAAATAAATAAATAAAAAAGTACATAAATAATAATTGATGATAAAAAATAGCGTCTAACCTTGCTTCATTGTTGTATATATCACGAGTTTTGGTATAGGCTTGGGGAACCTTGAATGAGCAATTATAGGAGGTGGGGTAAGATTAGAGTTAACTACTGCTGCTGCTGCTGCTTCTGCTTCATGCTGGTGTGTCTCGTCCCCCTCCCGTGGCTATTCTGGGTCCAGGGGGAACTTTATATTGCATAGTGTGTGTGTTCTGGGCTAAGGTCAGAGGGAGGCCTGCAGTGCTCTTCGTCTTCTTCTTCTTCTTCTTGTCTCGCCATGCATGCATTTTCTCTCGCTGCAAAACACACACACACACACACACACACACACACACACACACACACACACACACACACACCACACACACACACACACACACACACACACACACACACTCTCTCTCTCTCTCTCTCGTCTCTCTCTCTCTCTCTCTCTCGTCTCTCTCGTCTCTCTCTCTCTCTCGTCTCTCTCTCTCCTCTCTCTCTCTCTCTCTCTCTCTCTCTCTCTCTCTCTCGTCTCCTCTCTCTCTCTCTCTCTCTCTCTCTCTCTCTCTCTACTCTCCTCTCTCTCTCTCTCTCTCTCTCTCTCTCTCTCTCCTCTCTCTCTCTCTCTCTCTCTCTCTCTCTCTCTCTCTCTAACACAGAAGCCACTTTGTTTATCATCTATTAATTAGTTCCTTTTTTGTCTTTCGTTTACACTACTATTAACCCTCAGATCTCTTCCCTCTCACTTTCACTAGCGATGCCCTACACTACAATATTCACACCACTCCTCCTCCCCCCCATTTTATTATTATCATCCACTTTATACTGTTCACTCTTGGCTTCCCCGGTGTTATCCATGCGTTAATCAACGTCTAATGAATACAACTGATCTAATGAATACTTATAGTGTATTCATTAGATCTTGGTACTGATATCCTGGTTCTAATCAAACGCTTCTCTTTGCTGTTTAATAGGTTATAGTACCATTATTTGAGGTTCTGTGTGTGTGTGTGTGTGTGTGTGTGTGTGTGTGTGTGTGTGTGTGTGTGTGTGTGTGTGTGTTATTTCCTCGTCGTTAAGTGGTTTTGTAAGAAAGCCTTGACCATGATCAATAACGTTAGGGATGGTTAGACACGATAATAGCTCCAGTGAAAATAAAAGAAAACTAATTCAGGTGAAATCTGGGTTACTCACAATGACTTTAACTGCCAAGAAAGTTGTATTAAAGTTTATCTTTTTATAAGTGTGGTTTGCTTTATTAGATGCGGGTTTGTCAGGGTTGCCAAGTGTTGCGATTGCTATACTGACAAATCAAATTATACTTGTCTACAAACTCAGTGTCTCACTGTCTATATGTTGATTTATCAATGTATGCTGGATTGAGAGCTGAGGGAGTGTATTCGTAGTAGGTTGTATTTTCCGAAATGGATAGTGGTATTTGGACCTTTGTATAATGTATTGTGTAGTTAGAAAGTTTTGATCTTGACTTGTCCTTTCAGGTAATTAGTCGTAGGCTGGTGTATTTGTAGTTATATTTGTGTAATAGAAATGTGCATTTGACCCAATTCCATCATATTTCCATGTAGCTCCCCTGAAGCTAGACTGGGATAGGACCTGAGGACAGTGTAGCAATGAATGGTGTGTGACCTTGAAACGACCACTTCCATTGTAACACGAGTACCTGGTGGAATCTACGTCACCACATAAACAATAACACTTCACTCATGCACTCTTCAACACAAAATTTTGCAGCTATACTCCTACATATACAGTATACGTATAGCATCACACACAAGCGTACATATATACATGTCACACGTTTCTCTGCAGACACGCACATGACACTTACCAATTATTTCGCACAGAACAGCTTGGGTATATAAGATCGATTCAATTCTATGTCCAACAGTTATCCAATACATGCGGGCAATTTTGAGAACGAGGCAAATTTCTTACAATATGTGATAGTTGATATTCTACTCATATCGTGCCTATAGTTTTTTTTTTTTTTTTTTTTTTTTTTTTTTTTTTTAATAACTATAGAGTAAGGGACGTGTATTATTGTAGGCATATATAGTTTTTTTTTTATATACTAAATACTAAAGGGACCTGAAATATTGTTGGACTGTTGGTGGCCAGTGAGTGATTCCTCCAAACCAAATAATAAAAACAGCTCCTGTCCTGAGTGAATCTGAACACTGTTATAATCTGAAGGAATCACTCATTAGTCACTAGCCTCCAGTTTACCCATATCACAGGTTCCTTAAGCACCCTGTGATCGTGTATGGAAATTGGAGGCTTCTGATTCCTCCTGACTATACCACTAAACAAGCTTCTTCCATATAGGTGGGTGTTTCGTGACAATATTTGAAGGGCTCATTTACCTCCAACTATCTGACTACATCACAGAGTCCCTTAAGCACCCTGTGATCGTGTATGGAAAATGGAGGCTTCTGATTCCTCCTGACTATGCCACGAAACAACAAGCTCCTTCCATATACTGTAGGTGTGTGTGTGTGTGTGTGTGTGTGTGTGTTTCGTGGCATTATTTGAAGGACTCCTTTATCTCTAATTTTCTGACTGCATCACAAGGTCCTTTAAAATATAATATGAATACGAAGAAGAAACAAAATATATTACTGTATATAGAGGCATGGCAGTGCAGTTGTTCTTACACGAGTACTGTACATACGATAAAAAAAAAAAAAAAAAAAAAAAAAAAAAAAAAAAAAAAAAACTATAGAGCAGGAGGGGTCTGATGGTCCTGGAAATAATCGGTTCAGCTCATGATGCCCTGGGAATAAACAAACTATTTTTCAGTAGCCAACGTCTGGAGGTGTCAAAATGTTTCACACGGGAATTACATCAATATTTATTTATTTATTTACTTTTATTTTTTTTAAGTGTGTACGTCATTTTAGTCGATGCGTCGCTTGAGGATATTACTTGTCCTTTTTTCTGCAACCATATATTCTATCATTATCAGGCTTGGGGGGGGGGTTAGGGGGGTGCGGGAATAGGGGACAGGCTTTCTACCCACCCCATGTCCGTGTGTTAGTGACGTGGTTCCCTGGTTGGCCTTGTTCCTCCTGTAGGCTGTGATGTCACGATGCCTGTCACATTACGTCACCCGTTACCCTCCCCCCCTCAGGCACAAAAAATAAGAAGACGTACTTGTTGTTTTTTCTCGCATATAAGGGCTTCCTCCTCCTCCTCCTCCTCCTCCCCCTCCCCCTCCCCCTTCCTCCTCCTCCTCCTCCCCCTTCCTCCTCTTTCCTCTCCTCTTTCCCCTTTCTCTTCTCCATCTTTCCCTCTTCTTCCTCCTCCTCCTTCCTCTTTCCTCTCCTTTTTCCCTTTTCTCTTCTCCATCTTTCTCTCCTCCTCCTCCTCCTCCTCCTCCTCCTCCTCCTCCTCCTCCTCCTCCTCCTCCCCCCTCTTTCCTCTCTTTCTCCTTTCTCTTCTCCATCTTTCCCTCCTCCTTTCTTCATACAAAGTCTCTACTCCTTCATCTCATTCCTTCCCCAAATTCTCCCCCCCCCCCTTCTCTCTCTCTCTCTCTCCCTTTCTCCGTGCTCATCCTTCTCATCTCCCCTTTACCCCTAGCTGCCTCTCGTGTTCCCTTCGTCTTTCTCTCCCTCTCTCACCCATTCTTCCCCTTCACTACTCTACCTTTACTTGCCTCTCATTTCTCCCTCCCCTTTCCTTTCCCCCTCTCCCCCTCTCTATCTTTCTTTCTCTCTATCTTTCTCTCTCCTCCTTACACACCCCTTTCTCTCTTCTCTCATCTTTTCTCTTCCCCAGCCTTTACACCCCTCTCTCTCTCCCTCCTCCCCCCCTCCCTCTCTACCTCCCCTCTCTCTCTCTACCTCTCTCTGTGTTCATCCAAGGTCTGGCAGCCTGAAGGACGTTTGGTACACTCCCGCGTCTTTCCGTTAAATCCTCTCGTTGTTTATATAGTGTGATGATGGAGTTGTTGTTGTTGTCCTGGGATTTGTTTTGTAGAGCCTTGTTTGTTTTGAAGATGTGATGTGTGATGGTGGAGTTGTTGTTGTTGTTGTTGTCCTGGGCTTTGTTTTGTAGAGCCTTGTTTATTTTGAAGATGTGATGTGTGATGATGGAGTTGTTGTTGTTGTCCTGGGATTTGTTTTGAAGATGTGATGTGTGATGATGGAGTTGTTGTTGTTGTCCTGGGATTTGTTTTGTGGGGCCTTGTTTTGAAGACTCGGCTTATCTAAATGAGTGACAGTGTATATCAATATCTGTATCAGTCAGTCAGTCAGTCTGTTAAGCCCATCTGTATGAGTGACTACGTATATCAATATCTGTATCAGTCTGTCAGTCAGTCAGTCTGTTTGGCTTATCTGTATGTAATATGTTATTTTATGGGACTCTCGACGTGAAGAGGTCCAAGTACTACCTTCTAACACGACACCTCAATCTACTCCATATTAAAGCTATATACTACTCTCGTCCACTCTGTCTGTTGTCTCACTCGTGGGTCTTCTTGTCCGGAGAGAGTACCAAGCATTATCGAAAGTTGAAAAAAATATATATTATATGACATTACCGAAGCCTTCAAACCATGTCACGAACCGGACTGTACGGTGTGTATGAGTGAGTTGCAAGACAGGTTTGTTCGGTATATATTCCTGTCACCAACACCATCCCAACATTACCACCAGTTAGAATAATAATTTTTGGATACATGACAGTTCTTGGACCTTTCTGGTACGATTTATGTGTCGTTACCCATATAAGGCCTTACTAATTTTATTTATATGTTTGTCTATGTAATGTGTGTGTATAGTATATCATTTTCTTAAACAGTTTGGTAATCTGTCACTTTATCTTTATTTAATTTGCTCTTGAAATTATGGTTTCAGTGGATGATATGATGTTTTTTAAGTGTTATGAATCATTTTTTATCATAATGCTCTCGTCGTAAATCATAAATAGCTTCATGAAAATTTGTAGAGCTAAACATTCTTATCGACACTGGAGTAAAATCACACCTAATCAAGTTACTAGTAATGTGAGAGTTTGATTAAATATTTATCGACTTTGTCTGCACGAGCAAAAAATGAACCAAACCAAACAGGTCGGACGAGGATGTGATTTGTGACTTTTTATTCTTTGTCGTTTGTCTGTTTAGGTCACTCACTCCATACATATAGACCTTGGATGGTGGTGGTGGTGGTGGTGGTGGTGAGAGGCTGAGGTTGATCGCACTAGGAAGCCTTACTAGTTGGACCAGTAGAGAAGTGAGTGCGTTTTGGTTGAGGGCCGCCTTTTGTGTTACAGTCAACAGCGACGTAATGTTTTTCACCTGTCAAAATTTGGATTGGGTTATGAATATGGTGACGATATTTATTTACAGCATAATGTATAAACAGACAGACAGACAGACAAACGGAAAACTAAACTGATAGACAGAAAACAGACAGACAGAAACAGGCAGAGAGGGACAAGGCTGACAGTGAGATGAAAGAAGGATGTAGAGATGAATGCGAAGATGGTAATAATGAGTGAGACGCGTGGTAATGTCATAATACCGGAGAGGTGAAGGTGAGGTGCAGGGAAGGGGTGGAGGAAACGGAGGGAAGGTGCTGAGGAAAAGGAGGGAAGGTGGAAGAAAAGAAGGGAAGGTGCTGAGGAAAAGGAAGGAGGGTGTTGAGGAAAAGGAAGGAGGGTGGAGGAAAAGGAAGGAAGGTGGAGGAAAAGGAAGGAAGGTGGAGGAAAGGAAGGGAAGGTGCTGAGGAAAAGGAAGGAGGGTGCTGAGGAAAAGGAGGGAAGGTGCTGAGGAAAAGGAGGAAGGGTGCTGAGGAAAAGGAGGGAAGGTGCTGAGGAAAAGGAGGGAAGGGGTGGAGGAAAAGGAGGGAAGGTGCTGTGGAAAAGGAGGGAAGGTACTGAGGAAAAGGAGGGAGGGTGCTGAGGAAAAGGAAGGAAGGTGGAGGAAAAGAAGGGAAGGTGCTGAGGAAAAGGAAGGAGGGTGCTGAGGAAAAGGAGGGAGGGTGCTGTGGAAAAGGAAGGAGGGTGCTTAGGAAAAGGAGGGAAGGGGTGGAGGAAAAGGAGGGAGGGTGCTGTGGAAAAGGAAGGAGGTGGAGGAAAAGGAGGGAAGGTGCTGAGGAAAGATGCAGGAGCCGCTCTTTCAGGTTTTGGGGGTAACATGTTGTAGTCAATTTTTGGAGTAACTGATGAAGGTGTGAGTGAATAATAAGGAATGCATTGTGGAAGATGAGGGGGGAGGAGGTGGTGGTGGGGGGGGGGTTACAGTATATGGTGGGGTTGGGAGGGGAGGGGTCAGGGTAAGGGGTGAAGGCAAAGGGAGGTGAAGACCGTAATGAGTGGGTGGGGGGGTCAAGGAAGGTAACTGTGACGTCACTACCGTTATGACACACACACACACACACACACACACACACACACACACACACACATTAAATTATCTTCTTGGTTTAATATGAGGAAGTTCTATTGCAGACACAACTAATTCCTAGACAAGTGTTGAAACTGTGTCAAGGGGAAGGAAAAACAGCATGATAGCTGGTCTGTCAGTGCCTGTTTGATTCTGTGCTGAATTATAAAGAAATTTTGTGTTCGCGAATTATAGAGAAATTTTGTGTTCGCGTATTTAACTAAGGATCATATAAACAAATTAGCTTCTCCTTTTCCTGCTTTATTATTATTATTATTATTTATTATTATTATTATTATTATTATTATTATTATTATTATTATTATCTCACAATCGCAAACATGCCCAAGTATAACACACACACACACACACACACACACACACACACACACACACACACACACACACACTTCGCTTGTGTCTTTGTCTGCTATGCACGTGTTTAAGTTTAATACGTATATATTAACAGTCTGATCACTCACTACTCACGTTATCTTATCGTAATGTTACTTTCAGGGTATCATTGTTGTCACCAGGGGAAGTTTTGTTGTTGACAGTAATATTATTGTCTTACCATATAAGTGCGTTGTTATCATGTTTTATTAGTCATCAATACACAACCATCAGGATAAAAGATTAAAATGTCGGTTTTAAGGTTAAGCGTTTCCCGATCATTGACATAAAATCGAGAAATGTTTAGTGATGCAGTTAGGCTATTAAAATCCTATTAGTGTATGGTTCGGTTTGCTTCTTTATCATTTTAGTTTTATCATTCAAATGGATAAAAACATGAAAACAGAATCAATGGTTCATTAGGCACTGCAGAAGGTGTAAGGTATATTTACATCACCTTTTATATCCCCATTTTGAGTTAGTTGTTCATAATCCGCTAAAAAGTGCCTCAATAGTCAGGCAGTAGACCTCATTTTCACACAGTAAGTTGCCTTGATGCACACATAACTAACAAACCCAAGTGAGTGTGTGACTGGCTGACTGGTTTAGGCATATATATACACACCACCTTAAGGGACCCTGTGATGTGGTCAGAAAATTGGAGTTATACGAGTCCTTCAAATATTGCCACGAAACACACACACCTACTGTATAATGGAAAGAGCTTGTTTCATGGTGTGGTCAGGAGGAATCAGAAGCCTCCAGTTTTCATATACGATCACAAGGTCCTTAAGAAAGAGAGTAATAAGTGTTGCTGAATGAGAGAAGTGACTATGTATATAAGCAACATTTGCAAGTGGTGCTGCTGCTGCGACTAATGGTACTTTCAAGTGTTACGTCTGGGTGAAAATGGGAGGTGGCCACGTGAACCCTCTTTGTAAACACCGGCTGAACCAGTTTCCTTTTGCCCTCCCTTCTACATTCCCTTCACTTGACGAAAATAGGACGTGTCAGCTTCTTCTACGCGCTTGCCAAATATGAGATGCGCATCATTTTGTGTATCAGGATGCGTAGCTGTCGTCATACCTACGCCGAGTTGTAGTCAGGTCACCAGCCTCATTTATAGACTCCATTGTTCAAGTTTTGGCCAAATAGTCAAGGCAGGAAAGTTGACGTATATCAGTTCAAATAGTCAAGGCAGGTAAGTTGACGTATATCAGTTTAAATAGTCAAGGCAGGTAAGTTGACGAATATATCAGTTCATGTTAATAGGATCAAACAACGGCTCACATCTTTCACCATTTTCTCTCACTTTCACCAACAGACGATTGATTACTCTTTATAGCTGAGGGAAGCACTAGCGTCGAGCAAAGGTACACATTTATTACCATTTCAAAGAGCAACTGTCGCAAATGATAGTGATACGCCTGAACGAACGCCAAACGAAATTAAAATGCCACAGAACCCCCCCCCCCCCCCCGATATCCAAAGGGTCAATTATATCCCCAGGTGATGGTACTTAGGTCTGCTATATATTATACTTAAGGGGACAGTACACTTTTGATATACTGGACTAACTTGATTCCTTCAAAGTATGTCAGGAAACAGAACCAGATTAAGCAAAAAAATAATGGTGGCCTGTTGCTTCGAATAGTTTGGATGAATCAGTTACTCCAGATTTACCAACACTGTACTACCCCCTTAAGGAACCCTGTGATGATGTCAGAAAAGTGGAGGTTAGTGAGTCCTTCAAACATTGCCACGAAGCACCACCTATTAAGAAGGGGCTAGTTTCGTGGCATAGTCAGGAGGAATCAGAAGCATCCAATTCTAGTACATGATCGCAGGGGCCTAAAAGGTGGAAATTTTGTCTTCGTAAACCTGGAGCAACTGAATCCTCCAAACTATTCTAAGAAACAGAACACCATTATTTTTTGCTCTTTTGGTCCTGTTTACTGGAATACTTTGGATGAATCAAGGCACTCCAATGTACCAAAAGTGTATTTATTACCACCTTAATGAACTTGTTTGTATCTTTGGTTGGCTGCACCTCCCTTCTCTCCCACCAATAGAACGATACAACGGGAACGGTGATAAATATCTGGTAATCTGAAGTCGGCTCCCCAATTACTGACAAGCCTATCAATTTTCCTGGCTATACTAACTTGAGCTGAGATTTATGGGTATATTACAGGCCTAGTCATTGGCCAAGTGTGTAGCCTACCCCTGACTGGCAGAGTGAGGGTCAGGTTGGGTCATTATTTCTGTCTGTTCTTCGTGTTTGTTTCATCCTCACCCCACCTCACCTCACCTCAACATATCCCACCTTGCCTGCATCACTACAACATTCATCACTGCATCATCACATCCTACTACAACATTCATTACATCATCACACCCCACTACAACATTCATCATTGCATCATCACACCCCACTACAACATTCATCACTGCATCATCACACCCCACTACAACATTCATCACTGCATCATCACACCCCACTACAACATTCATCATCACTGCATCATCACACACCACTACAACATTCATCACTGCATCATCACACCCCACTACAACATTCATCATCACTGCATCATCACACACCACTACAACATTCTTTACAGTACTTCACCCGCCTCACTAATGATAATAACAAAAACTAACAGTCATGATGAAGCCTATCCCCACCCAACCCAACCCTCCCTCCCTCCCTCAGTGAAGCATTAAAGGGGAGAAATTCATTGTTGGTAAATCTGGAGTAACTGATTCCTCCAAACTATTGTAAGCAACAGGCCACCTTTATTTTTGTTAATCTGGTCCGGTTTCCTGGCATTATTTTGGAGGAATCAAGGCACTCCAATAAACCAAAAGTAGACTATCCCCTTAAGACGACAAAAAATGTATTATGCCTAGCAGTAGTTTGGGTAAATGCTACTGTACTTGAACTGCTGTATCGAAGGATTAACAATTACCTACGTCAGTAATTAAGTAAAAGAGAGAGAGAGAGAGAGAGAAAGAGAGAGAGAGAGAGAGAGAGAGAGAGAGAGAGGTGTGGGAGGGGAGAGGGGGTACTGCCTCTTCTTGGCTAAATATGTCCCCCTTCATACTCAGTTGACGGCGCATTTACCCCAGGATCTGCCCTCCCTCCCTCCTCCCTTTATATGGTGTGTGTGTGTGTGTGTGTGTGTGTGTGTGTGTGTGTGTGGTGTTGCTATATCACGCATTAATTTGTGTACAAAATGAGTATCCAGTTGAGTACGTTTAGCTGTCTGTCTGAATGTGTGCGTCTGTGGATATACGTGGCGTAAATGTGTGTGTGTGTGTGTGTGTACGCTAATATGGTTATGTATGTACTGTATGTATGTGTTGGCGTGTACGCATCAATAAATGGCATAAACCCAAACAAGGTTATAATGGTGACGGTGTGCATTGGACCAGACGTATAGAGTTTCATTCCACATACAGTCAACTTGCCTGCAACGCTTACACAACCACTGAAGAGTTGTTTATTTTTTCTTTACATCCCTACATACTTACTTACTATAACAGAAAAATGAATGTTTATATATATTTTTTTCAATGTTATTTATTTCCCTTTGGCACAGATAATATATATATATATTTTTTTAAAGTTCTTTATTTACCTTTAGTACAAGCCCCAACACTCTGGGGAACGTTGCCGCTAAAGGCCATGAAGTTATTTGATACATGGTGGAATATTAATATGAGTAAATATATGTAAACAATTGCAGAAATATCATGAAAGAGAACAGTGACAACATTGATAGTAATATGAAATAACAATAATAAACAGATAATAATGTTCGTGATTGTATAATAGTCCCGGTGTGTGTGTTGCCGGGCCTCTGAGTGTACTGTATATACTGCCTACGTTTCCCTTCCCCAGTCTTTCTATCTTAATTTATTCTGTTGCCACACTCTTGCATGCCCCATATATCCTTTCACCCATTCATTCATTCATTCATCCACCTATACTATTTATTTATTTATTCGATATATTGGGTTTAGTCAGACAGCAGCCTTTAATACTGAAATAATTTTCTATAAAACATTAAGATTATATGCATAGTTGGTGTATAGATCCCAGACAGTCATTGGTACAGATTCACATAAAGCATTGATATGACATACATATAGTTGGTGCAAAGATCCCAGACAGAGACAGTGTACATATTAACATAATGTATTGAGATGACATACATATAGTTGGTGTCGAGATCCCAGACAGTCACAATGTACAGATTCACATAAAGTAGGTTTGTTTGTCTGGGTTGCACAAGGTGAACTCTTCTTCCCAGGTTGTGGCTTCCGTAGCGACACACGGGAACCACAACAGTCAGGGTGCGTGGGAGAGGCCACGCTTCTCTCCCAGGCACGCCCCTAACGCTAATGGCTACCACCAAGTCGTATATAGCGTATTGACAGGTTGGTTGGTTGGTCCGACTGATCGCCTTAACGGGGGTTCTGCTTATATAGTCATTGGTCCCATCTCCAGGTGGATGGTTGTGACTCTCGTTGGGTACATTCACACTGGGAAGGTCAGATTCATTGGGTTTTCTATGAGTACGGTTATAGGGTGTGCATTTCAGAAGGTTTGTCGGGTGGGCTGTGTGTATACTCATTTCAGATAGAACCACAGTTGTTTTGCACTCAGCTAATTGTGAGTAAATATTAATGTCAGGTGGGGTAGGGCACGTACTAACTGTATATACGTGCAGTGTTTGCATGGTTTCTGTTCAAAATAAGATACATTGTACTATAAGGCAAACATAGTAAGCCAAGAAAGTTTGACCCCCCCAGAAAATCTTGCAAAATGAAAAAAAAAAACACACACACACAGTGGGAAGAACAAGGAAACTAGAGAGTATAAATAGAAGAGGTTATGTAAGAAGGTTTAGACGAGTGTATCCGCATTGAAACTCTTCCCAAGCTGCATGAAGGAAGTGAAAGTGCTCATATTATTTTCACATGAGGATTAGTGTTATTATTGTGAGGGTGACGTGGCGAGGCGGTCACGTACAATCTTGTGCGTGCAGACCAGCTCTCTCCTCACTATAAAATTCAGTGAGTTTGGAGGAAGGAGGAAGTTACAGAGATGCTTTGAGAATGTGCGGGTGTGTGTGTGAGGGGGGCGGGTGTACATGCATGCTGTTCAGAGTGTGTGTGTGTGTGTGTGTGTGTGTGTGTGTGTGTGTGTGTATCTGTGTGTGTGTGTGTGTGTGTGTGTGTGTGTGTGTGTGTGTGTGTGTGTGTGTGTGTGTGTGTGTGTGTGTGTGTGTGTGTGTGTGTGTGTGTGTGAAAGAGCTATACTAACATTATTACTGCTTGAGAACAGGAAAAGGACTGTAACATTAATGAACATGATTGAGGTGAGTAACAATATAAAGCTAAATTTCATATCATATACCCATCTTGAAATTTGGATACATTTCAATATCTTTAATGTGCAGGTATTTTTATTTTTTTGCTCGTAGTGTCGTAGCCACTTTATCGTTCGTCATGGTTTGCAGATAGTTTGCGGAAATATATAAATAAAAGGCACGAGGAAGCCGCTACATGTTCACCAAGTTAGCACACAGACACACACACACACACACACACACACACACGATAGTAGTGATCGTGTTTGTGATGACGACAACGATAATATTATTGGTGCTGTGTACCTTGGATCGGATACACTAACTTCCCCACCATTACAACATGAAAACAATAAATAATAATGATCATAGGTTAAATCCGGCCCTGGGTTCAGCTCCTCTGCCAGGGAGTATAGTGTGTGTGTGTGTGTGTGTGTGTGTGGTTGAGTGGGTGGGATTATTTTGGCTCCATCTGTCCCTAGAACTTTCACAGGCACTCTCGTCTCATGCCAGTGTGAGTAGGTGTGAAGATGTGGAGTGAAGGTCAATTAGTTAGTGTGGCTTTTGTGGGATTTATATATATACTTTGTATCTTTTGTATTTATTTACTTTTAGGCAGCTTTGTAAGGGGAAAGAACGAGTAAAAGAGTTGGCAAAGGTAATGAATGATTCCTCCAAACTTTTCCATGCAACTGGTCACCATTATTTTGTGTTAATCTGGTCCCGTTTCCTGGCGTACTTTGGAGGAATCAAGGAGACCTAATGTACAGTCACGAGCACTAATTAGTATCTAGGTGTGCTTCGAATACCTAGAGACAGTATATAAATGCACAATAAGATCTTCATTGAAATTAGTTAGTTCGTTGGTGAATTGGACTGTTCAAAGCTTCAACCAAAGCTGTATACTTATTAGTGCTCGTGACTGTACCAAAAGTGTAGTACCCCCTTTAAGCATATATGACTGAGGAATGTTATGATCAAAGGCTTCGAATGTTCATATGACACAGGTTACATGGATGGATGGATGGATGTGAGCAGGCAGTTGTCCGAACACTAATTTATTCTGCAGCGCTGCATGGCTTCGGCTTCCTATCTGCTGGTGTCGAAACTTTGAAGTGTGGGTGGGTGTACACTCGTGATACATAATTTCTGACCAGAGTGTGAGGAGCAGAAAGCTTCGAATCGCCTGGTATTGCTCATTTCCCCACTCAGTATACAACTATAGAGACTGAGTTGGAATGCTGGGTAGGCTATGTGTGTGTGGTGCCTGCTGTTCGTCTCTGGTCAAAGATTACGTATCACGAGTGTACTATCAAAGACAAAACTCGTGTCGTGAAATCTGGTGAAAACATATTATGGTAGAGGACTAACCATACTGGGCATGAACGTTACTGTGGTGGGGTTTTCATTATGTTTCACAAGTTATATTAAATCATTGGACAAGACAGCGACACGAGTTTTGTCTTTGATAGTACGGTCGACTCACATGGGCGTCATAATATATACTTCAATGTTTCAGTCCTTAGTGCTTCATATTTGTTTGAACATTACCAAGGTTGAACTATTTTTCTAACCTTGATGAACTAATCTTAATTAAACTACACACAGATTTAAACCTACACTCAAATTTTTTACCCTCACACGACGCAATTAGTATAAGATATTTTTTTTGTGCATATCCAGTCTTGCTAAATAATATGAGTTATCGTATGTTAGCATCAAGAGAAATCGAGAATCATCCTTGTATGAGACGGTAAAATATGACGGTGAAGTATGACGCAAATAATATGACTGTGAGGTATGACGCAAATATGAGTCGACTGGGCAGGAGAGGTTAAGTTTATTTACTATTATTATTATTATTATTATTTTTTTTTTTTTTTTTTTTTTTTTTTTTTTTTTTTTTTTTGTGAAATTGAAGGCTACTGATTCCTCCGAACTATATCACGAAACACATCCCCTGGTAGTATCATTTAGGTGATTTTGATTCCTGGGATAGCTTGAAGGAATCAGTATAGTAACCATCTAATTTATTACCATAGTAGAGGTTCTCCCCTTGGAGGAATCAGTTGGCAACACTTTTACCGTCAATAGAATAATATCCCCTTAAAACATCACACTGCTGCTGCCTTCCTCCTGCCACCCTCATTTCCCGTATTCCTTGCCAGGCTTAAGGTGGTAATACTTTTTTGGTACATTGGAGTGCCATGATTCCTCCAAAGTATGCTAGGAAACAGGACCAGATGGACAAATATAATGGTGTTCTGTTGCTTGGAATAGTTTGGAGGATTCAGTTGCTCCAGATTTACCATAGTTTGGAGGTTTCAGTTGCTCCAGATTTACCATAGTTTGGAGGATTCAGTTGCTCCAGATTTACCATAGTTTGGAGGATTCAGTTGCTCCAGATTTACCATAGTTTGGAGGTTTCAGTTGCTCCAGATTTACCATAGTTTGGAGGATTCAGTTGCTCCAGATTTACCATAGTTTGGAGGATTCAGTTGCTTCAGATTTACCATAGTTTGGAGGATTCAGTTGCTCCAGATTTACCGTAGTTTGGAGGATTCAGTTGCTCCAGATTTACCATAGTTTGGAGGTTTCAGTTGCTCCAGATTTACCATAGTTTGGAGGATTCAGTTGCTCCAGATTTACCATAGTTTGGAGGATTCAGTTGCTCCAAATTTACCGTAGTTTGGAGGATTCAGTTGCTCCAGATTTACCGTAGTTTGGAGGATTCAGTTGCTCCAGATTTACCATAGTTTGGAGGATTCAGTTGCTCCAGATTTACCATAGTTTGGAGCTAGGATTCAGTTGCTCCAGATTTACCATAGTTTGGAGGATTCAGTTGCTCCAGATTTACCAACACAAAACTTCCCCCCTTTAACTGCACATTTCCCCGCCCCTCTTGACTAATGGTGGTGCTTGACCCGAGGAAATGACACCGTCTGGCTGGCCTCGCACGGTCATATTGTCGATTGCAGAGGTGAATTCATGACTAAATTTTCCAACCACAGGGATTAAACTAAATACGGTGCGGTTATATATAATTAGAAACCGGAGGATTACACTAATTACAGTACAGTTTTATTTTGTAAGCATCTGCATAGTTTTATTTATAGGGACCTGAGAAGTTAGTTTTTTATGGTGAAAGAATATTAGAGAATCATTATCATCATCTGTATTGCTAAAGGAACTGTTGACTCGACATTTCTTTTCAATTAGAGAGTGGTTGAGTTTAAGGGTGTATAGTTTGTTTACAAGTTAAGGGACCCTGTGTTGTAGTAAAAAAATTGGAGGTAAATGAGTCCTTCAAATATTGCCACGAAACACTACCTATATGGAAGGAGCTTGTTTCGTGGCATAGTCAGAAGGAATCAGAAGCCTTCAATTATTTTCATACACAATCACAGGAGCCTTAAAGGGACGGCATAGAGGAAATATTTGTAGCTTTTTATGGTGAAAGAGTATAGGAAATTATTATATGTATTGGTAAAGGAACTGTTGACTCGACATTTCCTTTCAACTAGAGAGTGGTTGAGCTTAAGGTGTATAAGTTTGTTTACAAGGCAGTAGGGCGGCGTATAGGAAATATCTGTCACTGTTTTTCCTGGCTCCTAAGACACAAACCCTGCCACAGCAAGCGACAGGGGGGCTAAACTCGTCTCTGAAGGTCACACTCATGAATCTCCTCTTTCTCCTCATCATGTTCCTCCTCTTCCTATCCTCTACCTCTTCCTCTCCTCTTTCTCCTCTACCTCTTCCTCTCCTCCTACTCCCACTCTCATTCTCCTCTTCCTCCTACTCCCACTCTCATTCTCCTCTTCCTCCTACTCCCACTCTCATTCTCCTCTTCCTCCTCCTCTTCCTCTCCTCCTCCTCCCACTCTTTTTCTCCTCTTCCTCCTCTTCTACCTCTGCCTTTCCTCCTCCCACTCTTATTCTCCTCTTCTTCCTCCCACCCTTCTAGTCTTCCTCCTCCTCATTCAGCCTCGGGTTTGGCAATACATATATACTATAATTAATGTTCCCTCACTCGGTATGGCCTATAGCTGTTGACGTCTGAATGGGTTATGGGAGGTATAAGGTATATATTCTCAACTTCATCACGTGTAGGAGTCCTGTTGGAAGTTTTCTCTCTGCTTTGTTTTCCTTCCATTTCGTGTCTCGTTTTACATTTCCGTTTTGCCTTTTCGTTCCATATTGTCTTTTCCTCTTAGATATTTTCTTTTCTTATCTTCCCTTTTCTTCCCTTTCCTCTCTTAGATTATTATTTTCGTATTGTTTTTTTTATTTTGTCTTGTTTCTTGTCGTCTCTGTCTTGTATTTTTCTTTCTTATATTATTGACATATAGAATTATTAGTTTACTTACTTACTTTTACTACATCAAGTCACGTGTTTTTTAAAGTGAGAGGAATAGTAAAATGAGAAGAGGAGGAGGAAGTAAAGGAGGAAAATGTGACGAAGGAGGAAGTGGAAGAGGAAAATGTGAAGGAGGAGGAAGTGGGGGAGGAAGAGGAGAGGAGAAGGCTCCCAGCAAAACACCTGTGTTTGGCCATCTCCCCTGACGTCAGCAGCCCCATGGAACTGTATTGGGACAAGTTACAGTGTGTGTGTTTTATATGTTTGTTGGTGTGTTTGTCTTCCTCCCCGCCACCACCACAACTACAGTCACCACTACAACACATTATCACAATCATCACACATCACTACTACCACCACCACCACCACCACAGCCACCACTACAGTCACCTCTACAACACATTATCACAACCATCACACATCACTACTACCACCACCACCACCACCACAGCCACCACTACAACACATTATCACAACCATCACACATCACTACTACCACCACCACCACCACCACAGCCACCACTACAACACATTATCACAACCATCACACATCACTACTACCACCACCACCACCACCACCACAGCCACCACTACAACACATTATTATCATAACCACCACACATCCAACCATCAAACATCACTCCCCATAACACCACCACCCCTTCCATAACCACAACTACTACAACCATCACCACCACACATTCATCACCCTCACAGTTCAGTCCAGGAATTATACTCAACGCTGCTGTCACTCTCCTCAGATAGTCCAGTCACAAATATCACTACATAGTCAGAGATGTCTTTCATAGCATTAATACATAGTCAAAAAATTCGTTCATAGCATCAATTCATAGTCAGAGAATTCGTCATAACTTCACTTCACAACCACATTGGCTACTCCACTCACATCACTACAACACAGTCACAGAGTTCATTCAGTCTTAACATCACTTACATATTCACAACATCACTTCATAGTTCAGTCATCAAGTTCACCACAAGTCCCATGCAGGTCCCTCATTCTCCCCATCTCTTCCACAACACAACAACAACAACAACATTTTACTCGTCTCATCCTTCCTTCCCGACCTCTTCTGGTAACACCTTCCCTCCTTCGATCTCGCTTATGTGCCCCTTCTCCTCGGTCTCCACACCCCCACACTAGTACCCACCTACCCACCTTTGATCTATCTCCATTCCGTCCACACACCCACCTCCACACTCACACGTCACACCCACCCACCTACCTTCACCTTCGTCCACACCCCCACCCACCCTCCAAACCACCTCGTGTATAAGGTCAGAAGTTCAGATGCAAATTTTCTCCCCTCGCAGTTTTGTTGGGGGTTTGGGCAATAAAATACACCATAAGGTCAGAGGTAACTCGTCTAGGGACTCCTTAAGGGAGAGAGAGGCCATTTTACAATCTCGGGGGCCAACCGAGTCTGTGTGGGTGGGGGTGATTTTTTTTTTTTTTTTTTTATACGTACCGGTATTACTGTTTTTTTCTCCCTCTTATTCCAACCTATTAATATTATTATTATTATTGTTATTATTATTATTATTATTATTATTATTATTATTATTATTATTATTATTATTATTATTACTACTACTACTACTGTTCTTCTTCTTATTATTATTATTATTATAAGAAGCAATGAGTGTGCCCCGGTAGAGAGTATTGTTACTATACAGCCAAAGGGTCCCAGTGGGGGCCATATCAAAGCTCAAGAAAACTATATAGAAAACAAAAAA
>JAWQEG010001789.1:22500-60367 GCA_033782935.1 Petrolisthes cinctipes | reverse complement strand
CTACTTACCTACCTTCCTACCTACCTAACTACCTTCCTACCTGACTTCCTTCCTACCTACCTACCTACCTTCCTTCTTACTTACCTATCTTCCTACCTACCTAACTACCATCCTACCTAACTACCTACCTACCTACCACCCACCTACCTACCTGCCTACCTACATACCCACCCACCTACCTACCTTCCTACCTGACTTCCTACCTACCTACCTACCTACCTTACTATACTTACCTACCTACCAACCTACCTACCTAACTACCTACCTTCCTACCTACCTACCTACGGGGATACCTGCTGCTACTGCTACTGCTCTTCTCACCACCAATGATGAAATAATATCGACTTTATTCACCATTAATAATAATAATAATAATAATAATAATATGGATATAATAATATATATATTCTCAGGAACAACTCGTGAAAAAATATTAAGAAAATTTTCATATCAATATTTCTGACCATATCTCAGGCCAATTAATAAATAGTTCGTATCTACTAATTCTCAGTTCAAAACACCAGGTTAACACAAATAAATATAATACTTCGGAACATTAAAAGTGAAATAATAAAAAAAATTCTCGTATCTATAATTCTGACTACATCTCAGTTAACATACAAAGAAATATTTGTATTTACCTTCTCTCTCTCTCTCTCTCTCTCTCTCTCTCTCTCTCTCTCTCTCTCTCTCTCTCTCTCTCTCTCTCTCTCTCTCTCTCTCTCTCTCTGTTTTCTGTACCAATTTTTTTTCTTCCGTTCAAAGCACCAGGATAACCAATGAAAATACTCAGTTAACATCCAGTGAAAAAGTAGAAAGAAAAACTGTTCGTGTCAAGAGGTTGGAGTGGGGGCACGCTCAGCTGATTATGTCTACTACTACTATTGGAAAACTTTAATTAAGGGGGTGCGGGAGTAAGGGACAGGCTTGGGGGGGGAGGGGGGAGGGGGTGCGGGAGTAGGGGACAGGCTTGGGGGTTGCGGGAGTAGGGGACAGGCTTGGGGGGGTTTGGGGGGGTGCGGGAGTAGGGGACAGGCTTTCTACCCACCCCAAGCCTGTCCCCCTATTCCCGCACCCCCCAAACCCCCCCCCAAGCCTGTCCCCTACTCCCGCACCCCCTTAAGGGACCCTGTGATGTAGTGAGAAAATTGGAGATAAATGAGTCCTTTAAATATTGCCACGAAACACACACACCTATATGGAAGGAGATTGTTTCGTGGCATGGTCAGGAGGAATCAGAAGTCTCCAATTTCCATACACGGTGACAGGGTCCTTAAGGGGGGTATTTCACTTTTGTTACATTGGAGTGCCTTGATTCCTCCAAAGTATGCCAGGAAACAGGACCAGATGAACAAAAATAATTGGTGTTCTGTTGCTTGGAATAGTTTGGAGGATTCAGCAGTTGCTCTAGATTTACCAACACAAAATTTCCACCTTTAATTTATAGTGAGTTAGGTTAGGCTTTAGGAGGGAAGAGAAGTGACATTGTCATCTCATTTGTCAGCCTCAATTTATGCCTTTCATCTTCACAACACAGGGGGAATGAATAATTAAACACGTGAATAAATCTTCCGTCTTGAGAAAAATACAATGACCACCTGAACACATAAATTAAAGGGGAAATTTTATATATATTCTGTATATGTGGTATTATTATATTCTGACAACTATCTAAAATATTACATTACAGACAAGTGGTTATAACCAAAATATATCTGAGCATCTTTATAAACTTTTCAGTCAAATAAAACTCTCGGAATTGACAGATAAATATGATAAAATTGAATACAGCACAACGGCACTCTGTAGGCAAGAGGATTACAGTAAATCTCTGTGGACGTGAGGTTTTGTAACTCACTAAAGTTATGCTTCGGTAGTACACTCGCAATCCAAATTATATATCCAGGCTTGCTTCGAATAGCCTGATCGAGTATTAAGCGAGCTCAAGCAAATATGAAACAGGATAAGCGTTGTAATTAGTTCAATAGTATGTCAAATGATTCGAAATTTCAACAAGACCTGGATACAAATTTTGGATTACGAGTGTACATCATCACCTTGAAAACATTACTACTGTTATGAGTTGATGTCTGGTGTGGACGTGGAGTAGACTGGTATGGATGTGAAGCCTAAAATCAAATATACCATTCCTGATAATTATGTGAATCCCAGAGACGTCCTGTGTCGTTTCCCGTACCAGATTAACTACCATTTCACCAGACCTTACTCCACAGGATAGTAAAATATTTGAGCTCATACAACACGGAGGGCAGACATTTCCCGGGGGTATGTGTGGTTGGGTGTGTGTGTACAGTGAGCAGAAGCATAGAGCCTGCAGTGTTTGCCGTGCAGCCGCCTAGTTAATGCAAGAGTTATATTCATACTTTACAAAGCGTTCTCAGATCCAAGATTCATCCTTTTATGTAATATGCGTGAGGCAAACCACCACCACCAACTCGCTGAAATAGGACGTTCATATCTCTCTCTCTCTCTCTCTCTCTCTCTCTCTCTCTCTCTCTCTCTCTCTCTCTCTCATAGGCTATATATTATAACACTCTACTGCATATTCACACATGTACACGTACATTCACTCTCACTGTTGAATAATGGTTTAATACGTGTATAATGGAGAGACTCTCAGTTTAACATTACAGTAAATGCATTTGTCTGGTAACCATCTCACCTGGAAGTGAACCTGACACTGTACAGGTTTCCCACATGGCTGATGGAAATGGTTGGCATTCCTGTTATTCGGACACTGTAAGTCAGACCGTGCCCAGCTGACACTCTTAAAGTGCACAGTCACAAACAACACAACCTATTATTTAATGTACCTTATTTTTCATGTGCTTTAAGGAAGCCTGTCCCCCTATTCCCGCACCCCCCCCCCAAGCCTGTCCCCTACTCCCGCACCCCTTAATAGCCTAACTAACATAACCCATTTTTCCATACTCATGTTTTAGTTTTAGTTTTAGGAATTGTCTGTTCACCACATTTCTTCTTTTTCCTTTCCAGTGAATTTCATCAGTATAATCCGATTCAACTTGTGGTTCTGTTAACATATTCTCTTTTATCACCATAGAGTTTGACCTCGACCTCTGCTGGAGGACAAACTACCTTAGGCTATTCATTCTGAAGAACGAAATTTATCAAAATATTTTATCAAAATATTTATCAAAATATTTTTCATCTGCATTTTTTTTCCTTTCCTTAAATGGATTCTAGCCAGCGTCCATCGAGTACCGAACCTGAATGCTAATCACTCTGACACCTCCCTTTATCTTTCCCCCAAGCACCAAATTCACATAATGAAAACACAACCTTTCTATACCCTCGTGGAGTTAATAACAAATAGTTGTTCTCTATAGACTCTGTATGGTTTGTGTGTGTGTGTTTGTATACATGTATTCTCCCACACAGCTACACTTACCCTGTTGCAAACTTTTACGCATAGGCAACTTTTCAGAAGTTGCTTGGTGGTGTATATTACAGAGTGCAACTGCTGTGTGTATGTGTGTGTGTACTGTTTATTCAATGTATGTGTGTAAAGCCCTTTTGAATTGTTAATAGAGGGAGTTTAGAAATATGGAGAGGGAGTAGGGTCGGAGAGTGATACACCCAACTAACTCCACACTTGACAAGGCCGCCTTTCACTGAAAATATGGCCAGGCTTTTCTTTTGTCGACCAATCTTTTTTCCTCTCTGTGTAAAATGTTTGAAGAACCTGTTGCTCATACCACTCCTACTATATATAGTGTTGGTTGGTTGGTTGGCACATTCCCTCATGTCCCTTCCGTTAGGGGTTTATCACACTGGCACGTGTTTCCTCAGTTTCCCGTCCATCATTCTCAAACTAAAGCTAAATTTGCCTCTCATGTATTCCTCATTGTCCTCTACACATCACAGCACAGGTTGGAGGACGTATAGGAAGCCTTGGACTGACCACAGACGAAAGAAAATAGGCCCATATGATACCTGTTATATTAGCTGTCAGTGCCACATCCATCCCTATTCTACTCTACCCCTACATCTCGTGCCTCAGCTCTCTCTCTCTCTCTCTCTCTCTCTCTCTCTCTCTCTCTCTAAAGTCCATCACGGTGAACATTGGCTATTGTGGCAGGTGCTGGGAAAAAGGGTGCGTGCAGCAGGTGAGACGAGAGCGAACCTAAAGTGAGGTGAGGTGAGGTGAAGTGAAGTTACATAGCCTATATCGCTTTTCACAATATTCATGAAGACTGATTGCTGCTTCATATAGTGTGTGTGTGTTGTGTGGTGTGTGTGTTGTGGTGTGTGTGTGTGTGTGTGTGTGTGTGTGTGTGGTGTGTGTGTGTTCCTGTTACCACCCACGCCTTTGAAAAGCCTCCATTAGGCTATCGCACTACATGACCTCGTTATCTCATTTCGTGTAATTACCCACAGGTTCAAAACTTATGGTTAATTATATTACATCATCATCATTATTATTATTATTATTATCATTATCATCTTCACCAGTTATCATCATCATCACCACCACCATCATCATCACTATCACCATCACCATCACTATCATAACATCATTTCCTTTTAACGCCACATTTTCTCATAATTATACGAGGTCAGACAATCGACTTTACGTTTCCAACCAACCTTTTTATCTGTCTCCTCTGCCTATATAATCAATGCCCAGGGTTAAAGGGAAGAAAGATAGAGCGTTGGTAAATACGGAGCAACTTATTCCTCCAAACTATTCCAAGCAACAACAGGCCACCATTATTTTTGTCTCTCCACGTCTTTCTTCGGAGTGCCTTGATCCTCCAAAGTATGCCAGAAAACAAGACCAGATGTACTAAATTAATGGTGGCCTGTTGCTTGGAATAGTTGGGGGGAATCATTTACTCCAGATTTACCAACACTGTACTGTCCTCTTAATTAATTGCTTACCCTCGTCTTTCCTCTACACTTGACCAAACTCTCTTTATCTATCTCTTCTCACACCTCTCTATCACTTTCTCTTTCACTCTACACTAAAGGATCTCGTATGTGAAAGCAAGCAATCTCCAATTTCTTTTTGGGGGTGAGGGAGTAGGGGGGACAGGCTTGGGGGGGGGGACAGGCTTGGGGGGGGGGGGGACTGGGGTGGTGCGGGAATAAGGGGGACAAGTTTGGGGGGGGGGGGGTAGAAAGCCTGTAACCTATTCCCGCACCACCCTAACCCCCCCCCCAAGCCTGTCCCCCTACTCCCGCACCCCCCAAAACCCCCCCCCCAAACCTGTCCCCCTATTTCCGCACCCCCCAAAACCCCCGCACCCCCATAAACCCCCCACCAAGCCAGTCCCCCTACTCCCGCACCCCCAAAACCCCATGCACCCCCATAAACCCCTTCCACCCCAAGAATGTCCCCCTATTCCCGCACCCCCTTAAATTAGGTCCAAATTTCCCTGAAGATAAAAAGTCCTAAATTCTATTAACCCAACTTTTCACACGGGGATTTTTTGGGCTTATAATCCCTCTCTACTGAAAAGGTAGCCTAAACAGAGAAGGGGAAAGGGTGAGTGGGAGGCGACGAAATCCTCTTACGATATTTACTCCCGTTTTTCGAGCTGTTGCCGAGTGTTGAATACTTTTATTGACTTCACTTTATTCCAATTTTTTTTTTTTTTTTTTGGTGGGGGGCAAAGAAGGGGCGAGATATTAGCAATAATTATAATACGGTAATAATAATAATAATAATAATAATAATAATAATAATAATAATAATAATAATAACAATGATAATAATAATAATGATAATGATAATAATAATAATAATAATAAGTATCTATTTTTTTTATTTTCCGGCACTGGAACCCGTTAAGGAGGTGCGGGAATAGGGGGACAGGTTTGGGGGGGGGCTGGGGGGTGCGGGATTAGGGGGACAGGCTTGGGGGGGGGGGTGCGGGAATAGGGGGACAGGCTTGGGGGGTAGAAAGCCTGTCCCATACTCCCGCACCCCCCTAAACCCCCCCCCAAGCCTGTCCCCCTATTCCTGCACCCCCTTAAGCCTGTTACCGTGGCCTAGGTCAACCACCATCTTTTAATTTACAACAATCACCTACACACTACTTAAGGGGGTGCGGGAATAGGGGGACAGGCTTGGGGGGGGGGTGCTGGAGTAGGGGGACAGGCTTGGGGGGTGCGGGGAGTAGGGGACAGGCTTGGGGGGTGCGGGAGTATGGGGACAGGGTTTGGGGGGGGTTAGGAGGGTCCCATATTAGCCTGTCCCCTATTCCCGTACCCCCTTTACCCACCCAAGCCTGTCCCCATACTCCCGCACCCCCTTAAGGGAGTATCAGGACAAAGATCGTTCAGGTGAGTGAAGTGAGATATACAGGGTGTCCGGAATTTTTTGCCCGAAAATTGGCAAATGCATCCTTTATTAATTCTGAAAAGAAAATACTCTATTGATGTTGTCTTTTTTTTCTCTAGTTTAGCGGTAATTGAGACATTTAAATGTGTGACAGAAGAGAGAGAGAGAGAGAGAGAGAGAGAGAGAGAGAGAGAGAGAGAGAGAGATTGTAAGAGTTTGAATGTGTGTATGTGAGAGAGAGAGAGAAAGAGATATTGTAAGAGTTTCAATGTGTGTGTGTGTTTGTGTGAAGATGCTGAACGTAGGTGAAATGGGTGCAGTCCTTCGCGTTTTAATGTTTGCCAAACCCTCGTTCGTGGAACACCAAGTCGGGATGAAATTCGTCTTATGCTGATCCTTGGGCTGTGGTCTACCATGTTAATGATGCACTGGTCTCCCCTTTCATGGTGTTCAGCTGTGGCCAGTACTCAAGGAAAGCACCCTTTATCCCTGAGATTTTGGACGATGTGGTAGAACACTTTTCGATCTGGGATTCTTCTGTTTGGAAATTTCCGTCTGTATTCCCTCACTGATGCTTCAGCACTCCCTCCACAGAAGCCGTAGATGAGCACCATATCTGTGTACTCAGTGTTGGTGAAGGTGAATGGCATTGTAGTGAAATGAGTGGGAGAACGTCGCAGAATACTTCTTCCTTCCACCCTCGCTACAGGAGAATGCTGCTGGGTGTCAGGGCCGGTATTCACAAAGCATTTTAGAGTTTGGACTTGTTCGTATGTTTGCAATTCTGACCTCACCATAGTGTTTCAGGTTCATTTCAAAGCAGTGAATGGTTTTGCTATTCTATTTGTGTGAGCTTTTATTAATTAAGATTTCGAAGCAGTGCCGGGTCCTACTCCTTGCCATGAATAAATGCTTACGAACAAAATTTTAAGTTAAGAGTGAACTTTGTTTTTGTGAATACGGCTCCAGGTGTGGCAGTGACTGTGGCAGGCGGTGAGGCTTGGGCAAATCTCTCCACCCCTCGGGTGCCATCTGCCGTATAACCTACTTATTTTATTCGAATTTCTTGAACTTTATGAAGCCTACCCTGTTTTCAAGTGACATACTCTTGTATAAAAATGTCCTGTCTAATGATTATTGATTGATAAGTATAACACAGTTTTGAGAATAACGTGTAAAATTTGAAATAAAATGTACGTTTATTCCGACTTGGCAACTCAACTGGCTGCGGGGAGCGGCGCGGGGCTGCCTCTGTGTACATTACCTAACGTTCTGTCACACATTTAAATGTCTCAATTACCGCTAAACTAGAGAAAAAAAAAGATCACATCAATAGAGTATTTTCTTTTCAGAATTAATAAAGGATGCATTTGCCAAATTTTCGGGCAAAAAATTCCGGACACCCTGTATATAGTTGTACAGTCGGCGGCAAAAGTCCTGTCGCCTCACTTGCTTCACCGAGACGCACAGTATTCATGGACTCGAGAAATACGCACGTTTTCTACACCTAATAATCTCGAGTCTATGAATATCGCGTGCCTCGGTGAAGCAAGTGAGGCGACAGGACTTTTGCCGCCGACTGTACCTCACATGAATAAACCAACCAGAAAATGTGAAGATGATGAATGGTGAAGGCACAACGTTGTTTGAAGGTCACTAACACTGTGTTGTTCCTGTTACAATTCTCTTGTTCTCACCTGAAAAGAAAAGAAAATATGGTTAGTCTTCTTAGACCAGGAAATTCAACACAATAACCATTTACCAACTATATATCTTTGTTTCAAGCAATAAAATGATCAATTGTTGTTGCTTACAGCGTTGTTTACGACATTATATCCTTCCTTATAATATACCATGGTGGACTCTGAACATAACACACTATGACAACAAGTTAAGGGCATAGTATACTTTTGGTACATTGGAGTGCCTTGATTCCTCCTAAGTATGCCAGGAAACAGGACCACAATAACAAAATTTATGGTGGCCTGTTGCCTGGAATTGTTTGCAGGAATCAGCTGCTCCAGATTTACCAACAGTATACTAACCCCTTAATCTGTACATAATATCAAACAAAATAACAAGATTGAGGACATAAGATTGAAATGGCGTGAATGGTTTGTTATTCTTTCTATTATTTTGATTTCGAAGCAGTGAATGGTTTTGTTATTTTATTAGTATGAGCTGTTGTTATGATTCGAAGCAGTGAATGGTTTGTTATTCTATTAGTATGAGCTGTTATTTTGATTTCGAAGCAGTGAATGGTTTGTTATTTTATCAGTATGAGCTGTTATTATGATTTCGAAGCAGTGTCGGGTCCCAGTCCTTGCCATAAAATGAACCAACAAAATTTTAACTTAAGAGTGAACTTTGTTTATGTGAATACGTGCCCAGGAATCCGGCAGCTGGTCTCACCCACACCCACCACCACCACACCTCACCTCCATCCAATTGACCGTGTTAAATTTATCAGCATTAATTAAGAGGATATACTATGCAAATAAATACCAATCCGATTATTCAAAATGCTTTAATATTTAGTTTATATATATGCCTATAATATATATTGTTGCAGGGTTTTGTATCCTTTTATATCCCTTTTATATCTTTATTTTTTCCCCAGACCTGTTGTTAATATATATATTTTTTGACGTGTGTGTGGTTATTGTCAGCTGCGATAACTCCAAGGTAGTGTTTGTCACAGCTTTGGAACACTGCATTATATTGTAATTTCAAAGACTCTTTAAGTGTTTGAAAAAATTACATTTGGGCAGGAAAGCCACTCTCTGAGACGTCAATTTTTTTTAAGGACCTTGTGATCGTGTATCACAAATGGTGGCTTCTGATTCCTCCTGACTATGCCACGAAACAAGCATCTTCCCTATAGGCGGTGTTTCGTGGCAATATTTGAAGGACTCACTTACCTCCAATATTCTGACTACATTACAGGGTCCCTTAAGGGGGTATATAGCACATTGCTTTGGGTGGAAAATCTGGAGCAATTGTTTTCTCAAAACTATTCCAAGCAACAGGACACCATTATTTTTCTTCATGTGGGTCTGTTTCCTGGCATACTTTGGAGGAATCAAGGCACTCCAATCTATCAAAAGTAGTGTCAGCGGCAAAAGTCCTGTCGCCTCACTTGCTTCACCGAGGCACGCGATGTTCAAAGACTCGAGATTAAAAAAAGTGTAAAAAACGTACGTATTTCTCGAGTCCATGAAAACTGCATGTCTCGGTGAAGCAGGTGAGGTGACAGGACTTCTGCCACCGACTGTACACCATCCCCTTAATACCCGTCGTGGCTCTCAAAGTTCAGGTGGATGTAGTGTGTGTGTGTGTGTGTGTGTATGTGATAATAATTCTACCTTTGTGCCAAATGTGTTGCTTTATCACAAACCCCCGTCCACAATAAGCCTGATAATGGCAGCTAAACAGTCACACTAGTCCCGCTGAATAAAAAAACAACACCAACTCATTTTCCCTCAAATACATATAACAAACATAATTATTTTCGTCATGCCCAATTATAATTATGTTACAAGAGAAAAAGAAAAAGGTTAGGTACAGTTTTTGCCTAACTGATACAAAGTCCTAACTGATACAAAGTGGTGTAGGTGGTGGTGGTGATGGTGGTATAGGTGGTGGTGGTGGTGGCGAGGTGATGGTGTAAATGGTGGTGGTTGTGGTGATGGTGTAGATGGTTGTGGTGATGTTGGGAGAACGGTGGGATAAACAGGGGTTATAATGGTGGTAATGGTGTAGGTGATGGTGTAAATGGTGATGGTGGTGGTTGTGGTGATGTTGGGGGAACGGTGGGATAAACAGGGGTTATAATGGTGGTAATGGTGTAGGTGATGGTGTAAATGGTGGTGGTAATGGTGTAGGTGATGGTGTAAATGGTGGTGGTGAAGTGGTGTTTGTGGTGGGGTAAAGTCAAGGTATATATAACAAGAACATTAAAGGCGAACATAACCCACTGCCTCGTCCTATATATGCTCTCTCTCACCCACCTACCTACCTTCCTCACCCACCCACCTACCTACCTCACCCACCTACCTACCTTCCTCACCCACCCACCTACCTTCCTCACCCACCTACCTACCTACCTACCTCACCCACCCACCCACCTACCTTCCTTCCTCACCCACCCACCTTCCTCACCCACCTACCTACCTTCCTCACCCACCTACCTACCTTCCTCACCCACCCACCTACCTTCCTCACCCACCCACCTACCTTCCTCACCCACCTACCTACCTTCCTCACCCACCTACCTACCTTCCTCACCCACCAACTTACCTTCCTCCCTCACCTCCTCAACCTTTGCTGTCGTCCACTTTGTCATTTCCATCTTCTCTCTCTCTCTCTCTCTCTCTCTCTCTCTCTCTCTCTCTCTCTCTCTCTCTCTCTCTCTCTCTCTTTCTCTCTCTCTCTGATCCCCTCCCCCAACACACACACACACACATTTACAGTAAATTAATTCCCTCCTTCATGAATGACAGAAGGTTAATTACAAAATGAATGTGTCTGATAACATAATAATACCGTGATCTTTTCCCAACACAAATATTTTAAGGTGAAAATATTTGTTCTTTTACCGGATGCTGTAATATTATTCCCAAAGCCATCCATCCATCCTTCCTATCCTTCATAAACGCCTGTATATATATCATTATGGTGTATAAAAGTTCTTTCCCCAAGCCAGACACAAAAATATGACTGAATTCACTGTGATTTGGACGACATAACACAATTAGCTATCTCTCTCTCTCTCTCTCTCTCTCTCTCTCTCTCTCTCTCTCTCTCTCTCTCTCTCTCTCTCTCTTTTCGTGGTGATGTTGGTACCGTAGCTTCTCTTCTGTCCCACTAGATGACCACACCTTATTTATTACACACGTTCGAAATAAAGGTGTTTCATTGAGGTAACGAAATTTTGTACACCTGAGTAGAGTCACGAGCGCTAATAAGTATACAGCTTTGGTTAAAACTTTGAACAGTTCAATTCTCCAACGAACTAATTCCAATGGAGATGTTATTGTGCATTTATTTACTGTCTCTAGGTATTCGAAGCACACCTAAATACTTATTAGCGCTTGTGACTGTACATACTGTATTTTCTTGACTCATTTCTAAGTCATGGATGCTTTCTTATGCAATCACTCACCACATCCTTCTAACCATCTTATTTTTTTCTTGGTCTTCTTCCTCATAATTTTTGTCTGATCCTCAATTCAGCTCACACCTTCCTCATTCGTCTTCTACATGTGTGGCTCTCAACTCCATCCCTCTCTCTCCCTCACGACCTCACCCTTTCCCTTTCACTCTCTCCCTCATCCTCTCACTCTCATACACCTTCTTAAGTCTGCCCTTGACACATACACTCTCTCTCTCTCTCTCTCTCTCTCTCTCTCTCTCTCTCTCTTAAGTCTGCCCCTGACACTCTCCCTCAACATCTCACTCTCACACCTTCTTATTGTCCCTCACTCTCTCCCTCAATATTTCACTCTCATATACTCTCTCATACATCTTCTTAGTTAACCTCTCATTCAATCCCTATTCGGGTGATGTGGTCAAAATAATCAACTTATTTGAGTGTTCATTTCCTCGTAACATATTCAATTTCCTGGAAAACTGGAATGGCTGGAGCCGAAGGTGAGCCCAAAAAAAAAAAAAAAAAAAAAAATCCTTAAGGGACCCTGTAATGTAGTCAGAAAATTGGAGTTAAATGAGTCCTTCAAATATTGCCACGAATCACACACACCTAAATGGATATAGCTTGCCCCCCCTCCCCCCAATCCCCCATCCCCCATCCCCGGTGGTTGCATGGAAGGGGTGGGGGCTTGTGTGTGTGTGTGTGTGTGTGTGTGTGTGTGTGTGTGTGTGTGTGTGTGTGAGAGAGAGAGATTTGTAAAGCATCGTCATATCTCCTTTATTCACACACTTTTCTTCTTCCTTTCTTGTCGTCTATATATACAGTACAGTACAGGGCGTTCTGGGAAAAATGTGGTGAGCTCTAGGAGGTAGAAGAGAGGAAAGAGGGAGGTAGAGGAGAAGAGAGAAAATAGGTATGAGGAAGGTAGAAGGTAGGGGAGAGAAAGAAAGAGGAGAGGAGAGGAGGGAAGGAGGAGAGAGGGAAGGTAGAAGAGAGGAAATAGGTATGAGGAAGGTAGAAGAGAGGAAAGAGGAAAGGAGAGGAAAGAGGAAAGGTAGAAGGGAGGAAGGAGGGAATTAGAAAAGGGGAAAGAGGGAGGTAGAAGAAAGTAAAGAGGAAAGTAGATGGGAGGAAAGATGTAGAAGGAGGGAGAGGGAGGTAGAAGAGAGGAAAGAGGGAGGTAGAAGAGAGGTAAGAAGAAAGGTAAAAGAGAGGTAAGAGGAAAGGTAAGAGGACAGGTAAAAGAGAGGTAAGAGGAAAGGTAAAAGAGAGGTAAGAGGAAAGGTAAAAGAGAGGTAAGAGGAAAGGTAAAAGAGAGGTAAGAGGAAAGGTAAAAGAGAGGTAAGAGGAAAGGTAAAAGAGAGTAAGAGGAAAGGTAAAAGAGAGGTAAGAGGAAAGATAGAAGGGAGGAAAGAGGTAAGAGGAAGGTGTAAGAGGAAGGTAGAACAGAGGAAGGGAGAGGAAGGAGAGGAAGGTAGAACAGAGGAAGGGAGAGGAAGGAGAGGAAGGTAGAACAGAGGAAGGGAGAGGAGGAAGGGAGAGGTGGAGCGAGTCAGGGCAGGTTTTCCAGAGAGCCTGCCAAGAAAAATGGATAGGGACAGCCTTTGGTTCCAGTGGGTATAAAAGACGTCTCTGTGTGTGTGTGTGTGTGTGTGTGTGTGTGTGTGTGTGTGTCTCCTCTCTGTGTGTGTGTGTGTGTGTGTGTGTGTGTGTGTGTGTGTGTGTGTGTGTGTCTTTCTCTCTCTCTCTCTCTCTCTCTCTCTCTCTCTCTCTCTCTCTCTCTCTCTCTCTGTGTGTGTGTGTCTGTGTGTGTGTGTGTGTGTGTGTGTGTGTGTGTGTGTGTGTGTGTGTGTCTCTCTCTCTCTCTCTCTCTCTCTCTCTCTCTCTCTCTCTCTCTCTCTCTCTCTCTCTCTCTCTCTCTCTCTCTCTCTCTCTCTCTCTCTCTCTGTGTGTGTGTGGTGTGTGTGTTTCTCTCTCTCTCTCTCTCTCTCTCTCTCTCTCTCTCTCTCTCTCTCTCTCTCTCTCTCTCTCTCTCTCTCTTAAACACTGCACTTCAACCTTTACTACAACCACCATCCACCATCCACTCAACCCACTAACTTTCCACTCTACACACACACTCTCCTCCTTCCACCACCACCATTTCCACTCTCCAATCCACACACACAATCTCCCTCACTCTCTCTCTCTCTCCACTGTCTCTCCCATCTTCCACTCCACATCCACTCTCCTTCCTCACTCACTCACTCCACTGTCTCTCCCATCTTCCACTCCAAATCCACTCTCCTTCCTCGCTCACGCTCTCCACTGTCTCTCCCATCTTCCACTCCACATCCACTCTCCTTCCTCACTCACTCTCTCCCATCTTCCACTCCACATCCACTCTCCTTCCTCACTCACTCACTCTCTCCACTGTCTCTCCCATCTTCCACTCCACATATTTCCTGGGAAAGTTTGCAGGAATCAGTAGCAATCCAATTTACCAACAATAACTTCTTCCCTTCACCTACATTCCAGACGTTCAAGAATTTGCATAATGAAATTCTGAGTTTTTTTTTTTTTTTTTTTTTTTTTTTTTTTCCCCCTCAACCTTGGGACTGTAGGGTGTCAGTAGCCCGCGACTCTTGCTTGCGAGGCCCCGAGATTATTTATTGGGTGTCGCACTAGATGAGACAGTGGAGCTTCGTGGTGGTGATGTTGGTACCATAGCTTCTCTTCTGTCCCACTAGATGACCACACCTTATTTATACACGTCACTATCAGGAGACCAGAGGAGTTACACACACACACACACACACACACACACTAGATGAGACAGTGGAGCTTCGTGGTGGTGATGTTGGTACCGTAGCTTCTCTTCTCCACCACTAGATGACCACACAGTTCAGTCATAATATAGAAAAAATATATATATACAACGTGCATATCCTATTATTGTTGACGATTGTACGAAATACTTGTTGCCAAATTGGAAGGCTACAGATTCCACCAAAATAATGACAGGAAACAGGCTGGCTACCACGAATAAGATGGAAGGATGGTTTTGTAGTCTCCCCTTCAAGACCCTGTGACTGTGTGTGTAAGACGAGATATGGAGGCTTCTGATTCCTTCTACACACACAAGTTACTTCAACAGAGATATGGAGGCTTCTGATTCCTTCTACACACACAAGTTACTTCAAGAGAGATATGGAGGCTTCTGATTCCTTCTACACACACAAGTTACTTCAACAGAGGTTTGGAGGCTTCTGATTCCTTCTACACACACAAGTTACTTCAACAGACGTGGAGTTTCTTTTCACTCTTTGAATAACTACGTCACCTCCAATTTAGAGTCCTTCCACCCATCCTTGATTCATTAAGGGCATCGATGGTATACTTTTGACAGATTGGAGTGCCTTGATTCCTCCAGAGTATGCCAGGAAACAGACCCAGATGAGGACAACAAATAATGGTATCCTGTTGCCTGGAATAGTTTGGAGGAATCAGTTACTCCAGATTTACCACCCAAAACAATGTGCTATATACCCCATTAACCACGTGACCTCGGCCAAGAACACAAACCACTGGATATAAAAATAGAGTTAATTCCTTTTTTACTGAACGTCTGGGCAACAACAGTTAAGGGGGTGCGGGAATAGGGGGACAGGCTTGGGGGGGTTTAGGGGGTGGGGGGGTTTTTGGAGGGTGCGGGAGTAGTGGGACAGGCTTGGGGGGGGGGGGTTAGGGGGGTGCAGGAATAGGGGACAGGCTTTCTAACCCCGCCCAAGCCTATCCCCCTATTCCCGCACCCTCCAACCCCCCCCCCCCCAAGCTTGTCCCCTACTCCCGCACCCCCTTAAGGTGGTAATTCATTTTTGTTACATTGGAGTGCCATGATTCCTCCAAAGTATGCTAGGAAACAGGACCAGAAGAGCAAAAATACTAGTTTGGAGGATTCGCTTGCTCCAGATTTACCAACATAACTGACCCTGTGATATAGTCAGAGAATTGGAGTTATATGAGTGCTTCAAAAATTACCACGAAACACACACACCTATATGGAAGGAGCATGTTTCACCACGTGGTCAGGAGGAATCAGAAGCCTCCAGTATTCATGCACGATCACAGGGTCCTTAAAAAACGGAGGAGGGGAGTGAAAGGGTTGACGAAGTACTATAACTCTACTGCTGCCTATCCCATCAAGTCTCAGATAGCCTACATGTAAATATGACACACTCTACTCCATAAATAATAATGAGGGAGTGATCAATAATTCAACGACGATGTTTGAACTTGCAGGAAAGGACTGAGGGTAAAGAAGGATTGGAGGAACGGGAACTGATACTGGAAGGAAGAATGCATATATAATTAAATATATCAGGAGTTAGATGCCTTTGCTTACTGGCGTTTCTACTTGTATAAAGACCTCTCTCACGTGTGATAGAAAAAATATACCGGTATATAATTATATATAAATAATTATGTTGTAGATAAACTTGTCATAAATTTTCCAGTTCCTTGTGTTGTAGTCAGAAAATTGGAGGTTAGCGAGTCCTTCAAACATAGCCACGAAACACACACACACACACACATCTATATTGAAGGAGCTTGTTTCGTGGCATAGTCATTCAAGAGGAATCAGAAGCCACCAGGTCTCATACACTTTGACAGGGTCCTTAAGAATCCATCCCCATGAGATAATAATAATAATAATAATAATAATAATAATAATAATAATTGGCTGTTCATCTTCTCTCGAGCCAGATTCACTTGTCCCCTCCCCCAGCCCCTCCCGCCCCCCCTCGCCCCCCTGCCTATACCAACCATTCCCTGTAAACAATCAGAAGTATTTTTTATTAATTTTTTTACTCTGCCAGTCAGCTCCACTCATCTACCTCTACCCTGCCAACCACACCCAACCAGATCCACTCTCCCTCTCCCAATTCCACCCGTACTCTCCCATGCACTCTCCCTCTTCTAATCCACTCTCCCAACTCCCCCTATCCAAATCCACTCTCCCAACTCCACCCTCCCTCTCTTATCCACTCTCCCAACTCCACCCATCCAACCATACTCTCCCTCTTCTAACCCACTCTCCCAACTCCACCCTCCCTCTCTTATCCACTCTCCCAATTCCACCCATCCACTCTCCCTCTTCTAATCCACTCTCCCAACTCCACCCTCCCTCTTCTAATCCACCCACCCAACTCCACCTTCCCTCTCCTAATCCACTCTCCCTCTTCTAATCCACCCACCCACCCACCCAGTTTCACCCTCGCAGCTCCACCCATCCAACTTCATCACATTTCCACCCAGCCCTAACCACTTCCCCCCACGACATATATCTTTTTCAGTTACGCCCTCCTTCCACTTTATATTCATTGATACAACAACAAAAAACTCTATCTACCATGCCAATTTTTTTTTTTTTTTTCCAGTCTACAGTCACATGTGCTTCTTTCTGTATCATGGATTAATAATTATATAAGGGGGTAAATATTTTTTTTTTTGTTATATTGGAGTGCCTTGATTCCTACCCAAACCAAGTATAATATTATATGCTAGGAAACAGGATCAGATGAACACAAAATAAAAAAGTTGCTCCAGATTTACCAACACAAAACTTTCCACTTATTAACCCACATCCAGTACCCAAAAAAAAAAAAAAAAAAAAAAAAAAAAAAAAAAAAAAAAAAAAAAAAAAAACATTCTGGCTATTAACTTACTCTAGAATACAAGTGAAAAAAAAGATGTATGTACCAAAACGAGGTTGGTAAGGTGAGGTTGTAAAGGTGTAGAAGGGAGAGAAATGTGATAAATAAAGGGAGAGTGAAGAGAGAGAAATATGAAAATAAAGGGAGAGTGAAAGGAGAGAAATTTGAGTGAAGGGAGAGAAATTTGAGAGTGAAGGGAGAGAAATTTGAGAGTGAAGGGAGAGAAATTTGAGAGTGAAGGGAGAGAAATTTGAGAGTGAAGGGAGATAAATATAAAGTATAGGGAGAGTGAAGGGAGACAAATGCTAGAGTGAAGGGAGAGTGAAGGGAGACAAATACTAGAGTGAAGGGAGAGTGAAAGGAGAGTGAAGGGAGAGTGAAAGGAGTGATGGGAGAGTGAAGGGAGACAAATATTAGAGTGAAGGGAGAGTGAAGGGAGAGTGAAGGGAGACAAATACTAGAGTGAAGGGAGAGTGAAGGGAGACAAATACTAGAGTGAAAGGAGAGTGAAAGGAGAGTGAAGGGAGAGTGACACACCTCCCAGATTCCTCTTTCTAGTATCGAGTTCCATCCATGAAGACACTGAGAACTGTGGCAGCGTGAAGCCCCCCAGGGAAAAGGAGGAGAAGATAGAGAGTGGAGTCAGTCTCTGTTCTATACTTTATCTTGGCTTATAAAAGTGGGCCACACCTTTCCCACAACACTCTCTATACATTATACGCTCAAAGTTATTTATATTATCATTCTATTTACTTACACACTCTCTATATAATAAGCTCAAAGTTATTTATATTATCATTCTATTTACTTACTAATACAAACTATAAAGTATGTATGTATGTATGTATGTCCATGACCATCAAAGTGGAAATAATACTGTATACAACGATATAACATTATGTGGTATATATAAAATACCCACGTGGTATATATATGAAAAATTGATGTCCTTCATATATACAAAAATATCCTTGGTGGTCATATTTCCCTGTAACAAGGTTGGAGGGTGAAAGTGAGGGGGTCCCGTCCCGTCCCGGCGGTACTTTTCTATAAATAATTTTGGGAACTGACGTAAGCACTGGCCTCCTGCCCAACCCAAGCTGTGTGAGGGCCGGGCACCACCACCACCACCACCACCACCACCCTCAATGGACCAGGGCAACGTGCGTCACTGTGACGTCATCACCTTCCAGGCTTACAATGAAGAATCCTAAGCTACATGTACTCTTTGCCTACACACCTATAACATGTATATATATAACTTGTTAGTCTCTACACACTTTACACAACATATAAACAAAGTGAGTCTTTAAGTTACAAAAAAATACACAGTTTTTATTTTAGTTTACACACACACACACACACACACACAACTAACACCACCAAACAGATCCAAGGGTAACACACACAGTGGTTGGCTGAACAACAACAACTTAGGATGCCAATATTCAATTTGGATACAAACAAATTTTCCCCATACCAGGGAGTGAAATGTCGTTTGTACACAACATACACAATAATTTATCAAAGCCGAGCGTCTGCCTTTTATTCAAACGGAACGCGTGAATCCCCAAGTGCAGTAATTAATGGACAGAATAAATACATCATACCGGATTTTGTTTTGCATTCTGAATGTTATCGTATTAAGGGGGTAATTCACTTTTGTTACATTGGAGTGCCTTGATTCCTCCAAAGTATGCCAGGAAACAGGACCAGATGATAAAAAAAAAAAATAATGGTGTTCTGTTGCTTGGAATAGTTTGGAGGAATCATTTGCTCCAGATTTACCAACACTGAACTTACCTCTTAAACATACGATATATACGTATTGTAATTCCTCTATAAACTTCAACGTGAATTATACCATTAATAATATTACTTAAGGTGGTAGGACAGTGTGTGTTGGTGAATCTGGAGCAAAGGATTCCACCAAACTATACCATGCAACAGATCACCATTATTTTCGTGAATCTGGTCCCGTTTCCTGGCATACTTTGGAGGAATTAAGGTGCTCCAATGTACCAAAATTAATGTTGTATCTTTAATAATTATGTTTGTTCCATGTATTATCTACCATTATGTTATCCTTCAAGAAGCGGGTATACCGTAATGTGAGACAACAGGACTTTTCCTCCAAATGTACAGTTGGCCACACACGAAGCTGGTATGGCTCGTTACTTGTGAGGTGGCTACAAAAGAAAGGAAAGTAAAAAAAGATGTAGTTTGTTGACAGACAGACAGAAAAATATTATTACTGTCTGTTTGTCAACAAACTATAACTTTTGCTCACTTTCCTTCCTATTGTAGCTATCTCACAAATAGCAAGGCGTACCAGATTCATGTGTGGGCAACTGTACAGCCACAATCAAATAACCACCAACACTTTCCTTCCATCGTGCAAATAAATCAGTATCATATAAAAAATGTAATCATACAACAACACCTTACGTCAACTCACGTCAACTCAACCCCCTCAATTATACTTATGAGGTGCTGCAATATCATACACGTGTTTTTCTTTATTACCAAGATATTTACTACGACGATGGAAGGCAAGTGTCGGTGGATATTTGATTGTGGCTGTACCTCACAAGTAGCGAGGCGTACCAGATTCATGTGTGGCCAACTGTACATGTGTCGTGAACCGGAGTGGTCTACCAAGGTGAGGAGGAAGGGAGGGCTGGAGTCATGCTGGTCACGAACTCAGCTCTCATCACATATTCTCCTCGGGTCCCGGGTTTTCTCAACTCGGGGAAAATTAGACGTCCCATTACCGTAAGTTATAGGCCGAGTTGAGAGTGTTTAAGCCTTGGTACAACTAAGATGAAGTGTTTAGTCTCCTTCTTTCGACAATCGAGGACCCTGTGTTGGTTTGTGTATGAGTCTTGGTGGCTTCTGATTCCTCCAGATTATGTCACGAAACAAACTCCTTCAATATAGGTGGGTTTTTTCGTGTATGAGTCTTGGAGGCTTCTGATTCCTCCAGATTATGTCACGAAACAAACTCCTTCAATATAGGTGTTTGTATCGTGGCAATGTTTGAAGGACTCACTAACCTCCAATTTTTCTGACTACATCACAGGGTCCCTCCCATATGAAGCAAAATAAACTTCAGTCGTCACGTGTTTATTTCTAAGAATGTATATAAAACACCACTTGAAATAATTTTACTAGTTATTCAAAGTATTCTAAAGATATTCATTCATTTATGGACAAAAATAATGGTGTCGTGTTGCTTGGAATAGTTTGGAGGAATCCTTTGCTCCAGATTTACCAACACTGTACTTCCCCCCTTAAGCGTGGAGGATTATGGACTGGCAAGTGGGGAGACGTGACCAGCATTCAACCACATATAATATTATACAGTAGGCTACTCCACCCATGCAAGTCTAACATGGCCTCCGTCCCACATCGCTACTAACCACACCACTCACGTTATATCAGTACTTACCTTATCAGCTCAATACAAATGTGTCATCACCTCCTAAACCTCTGTAGGAACTGTCCTATTCTTAAGAACCCTGTGATCGTGTATGAAATTTGGAGGCTTCTGATTCTTCCTATCTTTGCCACGAAACAAGTTCCTTCCATATAGAAGATGTTTCGTGGCAATATTTGAAGGACTCATATATTTCCAATTTTCTGACTACATCACAGGGTTCCCTTAACACGGTAAATAAGGAGTCTCAATTTTGACACATCGTATATATTCTTGTTATACACTACTGCCGACTTGAAGTTTCTTTTGTTACACAAGTTATGTTAAGATTTATTGAAGAGTTGGAGGGGAATTGTTTTGCTAAGAAATTAAGATGACATTGTATTGGTGGGCAATTGAGGGAATGAATTACAATAAAGGATCAAGGACCAGCACGGAACAAGGTCAAAAGTGTGGTGACGGGAATTAACCTCTTGTGGACAATTTGAAGTCAAAACTCAGCTCTAAACACATCCCTGTATAATTCCATAAGAAGGGGTTCTGTTCCCACACTAGGTTACATCCCTTAAGATAAACATGAAAAAAAAAAATATTTTTCAAAGACCAGGCAGTATATTGTCTAAATATACTGAAGTTAAAATGTAAATAATAAAAAGGGCTGTCAAAAGTATACGTAAGGGATGGAGTATATTCAGAAGACATGGTAATATGAAATGTAACACACCTCTGTCTTTAAAGAGTAAATCAATAAATCAATGTGTCCTACTGGTCCTACCTGAGGATCACAAACCTGGAGGCTTACAAAATCCATTGAACTAAAACTTTTGAATCCTCAAAGAGGAATGGAGAGAAAAATATTGTGTCTATCACCGAGGGACAGGAAAAGGGAATGGCGGATTAATGTGTAAACCAAAGTCGAGGATATTTTTATTTCAACACGAGGGAAAACAGACCAAGGGAAGCTATAGTTTGAGAAGACCTGATTATAAATAGACTGTTTGTATGGTGCAGTGACAACCCTCCAGGGATGGAAGGAAAGGCAGGGGAGAAGGGGAGACAAAGATACCGGTAGAGAGAACACACACACATACAATATTAAAACACACACACAGCACACACACACACACACACAGCACACACACACACACAATATTAAAACACACACACACACATACAATAATTAAAAAAAAACACAATATTAAAACACACACACACGATATTAAAAAAAAAAACACACACATACACAATATAAAAAAAAAAAAAAAAAAAAAACACACACACACAAGGGTAGGCTGAAGTAGACTGACAACAACAGACAGAGAAAAATGGACAGTGTTTATACAGCAATTAATTCTACAGTGGACTGACAACAATGACTGATGATGATGGTGAGTGACTGATTTTTTTTTTTTTTTTTTTTTTTTTCAAGTTGATGATGGTGAGTGACTGATTTTTTTTTTTTTTTTTTTTCAAGTTGATGATGGTGAGTGACTGATTATTATTATTTTTTTTTTTTTTTCAAGGAGTTACCACAGTCAATACTCCTGTCTTGTCACCTCTCCTGTTTGGTGATGAACTGTGAAAATCAATGTGTTATGAATGAGTGATGTGAATGAGTGAGTGTTATGAATGAGTGTTGTGAATGAGTGTTGTAAATGAATGAGTGTTGTGAGTGAGTGTTGTGAATGAGTGTTGTGAATGAGTGTTGTGAATGAATGAGTGTTGTGAATGAGTGAGTGTTGTGAGTGAGTGTTGTGAGTGAGTGTTATGAATGAGTGTTATGAATGAGTGTTATGAATGAGTGTTGTGAATGAGTGTTGTGAATGAGTGTTGTGAATGAGTGTTATGAATGAGTGTTATGAATGAGTGTTATGAATGAGTGTTATGAATGAGTGTTATGAATGAGTGTTATGAATGAGTGTTGTGAATGAGTGTTGTGAATGAGTGTTGTGAATGAGTGTTGTGAATGGGTGTTGTGAATGAGTGTTGTGAATGAGTGTTGTGAATGAGTGTTATGAATGAGTGTTGTGAATGAGTGTTATGAATGAGTGTTATGAATGAGTGTTGTGAATGAGTGTTGTGAATGAGTGTTGTGAATGAGTGAGTGTTGTGAATGAGTGTTGTGAATGAGTGTTGTGAATGAGTGTTATGAATGAGTGTTGTGAATGAGTGTTGTGAATGAGTGTTGTGAATGAGTGTTATGAATGAGTGAGTGTTGTGAATGAGTGTTATGAATGAGTGTTATGAATGAGTGTTGTGAATGAGTGTTGTGAATGAGTGTTATGAATGAGTGTTGTGAATGAGTGAGTGTTGTGAATGAGCGTTGTGAATGAGTGTTATGAATGAGTGTTATGAATGAGTGTTGTGAATGAGTGTTATGAATGAGTGTTATGAATGAGTGTTGTGAATGAGTGTTATGAATGAGTGTTGTGAATGAGTGTTGTGAATGAGTGTTATGAATGAGTGTTATGAATGAGTGTTATGAATGAGTGTTATGAATGAGTGTTATGAATGAGTGTTATGAATGAGTGTTGTGAATGAGTGTTGTGAATGGGTGTTGTGAATGAGTGTTGTGAATGAGTGTTATGAATGAGTGTTATGAATGAGTGTTATGAATGAGTGTTATGAATGAGTGTTATGAATGAGTGTTATGAATGAGTGTTATGAATGAGTGTTATGAATGAGTGTTATGAATGAGTGTTATGAATGAGTCAAGTGTCACACCTCTTCTACTATTTAACTAATCTATTATGGGGGTGGAATAGTGCTGTCAAATCTGGAGTAACAGAAGTGAGTGAGTGTGAGTGTGAGTAAGTTGAAGTGAGTTTAAATGAAGTGTGAGTTGAAGTGAGTGTGAGTGAGTTGAAGTGAGTATGTATGAGTTGAAGTGAGTATGAATGAGTTGAAGTGAGTGTGAGTGAGTTGAAGTGAGTGTGAGTGAGTTGAAGTGAGTGTGAGTGAGTTGAAGTGAGTATGAATGAGTTGAAGTGAGTGTGAGTGAGTTGAAGTGAGTGTGAGTGAGTTGAAGTGAGTGTGAGTGAGTTGAAGTGAGTGTGAGTGAGTTGAAGTGAGTGTGAGTGAGTGGACAAGATCTGGTTTCGGTGGTTATTTGATTGTGGCTGTACAGTCACTCATAAAAGTAAAGACACCCCCAGGCAAGACACCTTTTAAGTGGTGTGATATCGGTTCTGGTAACATTGTACCTGACGTCAGAGGTGGTGGTGGTGTGTGTGGTGTTAGGAGGAAGGTTGGTTTGCTCGAAACATTATCCCAACTCATGCTTCGTCTCATCTACCATTAGTTACAAATGTGTCGAGCAAATCAACTTCATCTCTCAAGCGCCATCACTGACGTCACGTACACTGTTGCCAGAACCGATACCACACGTATAAGAAGATGACTGGCCTGTGGGGGTCTTAATTTTTATGAGTGACTGTACATTAACAGATACATAATTTCTGACCAGAGTGTGAGGAGGAGAAAGCTTCGAATCGCCTGGTATTGTTCATTTCCCCACCCAGTACACCTATAGAGGCTGAGTTCGAATGCAGGGTATGTGTGTGTGTGTGTGTGTGGTGCCTGCCGTTCGTCTCTGGTCAGGGATTACGTATCACGAGTGTACAGTATGTATGTGTAGTGGTATAGCTTCCATTTCCACCTACATACATCACATTTATGGTACAGTTGAGCAAGTAGAAAGTGCAAGAAAAATATGGTTGTATATGTCAACAATTGGCAGTTCTATGTAATAATCCCTCGTATATTTATGAATGAATCACTGGGAACCCAAAGCCAATGTAAGGTGGAACGTGATTGGCTGAACTCTGAGTGGTGGTGGTGAAGATGTTGACATACACAGCCAGATTTTTCTTGCACTTTCTACTTGCTCAACTGTACTATCTTAGGATCACTGCCAAGTCTTGAAGTACAGCATGGGAATATAAACATCATCATAGGCTAGTTAAATGAAAACCAAAAGTAGTTTACTAATTTTCACCATGGTTTTGTAATTCTGTGTGTGTGTGTGTGTGTGTGTGTGTGTGTGATAGTACTAATTTGGGTCCTGGATATTGTAATTCTGTGTGTGTGTGTGTGTGTGTGTGTGTGACAGTACTAAATTTTCTCCTGGATATTGTAATTCTGTGTGTGTGTGTGTGTGTGTGTGTGTGTGTGTGTGTGTGTGTGTGTGTGTGTGTGTGTGTATGTGTTGGTTCCATAATTATCCTCCATGTTGTTATCCTTCAAAGAAACGCTAAATAAGGCGACGACACACGACTTTTACCACCGACTGTACATTGGTCTTGGAAGAGAAATAAAAACAAGAACACGATGAGAAACTCTACTTGGGATGACTCGACTACCACAACACAACCTGGACCCTTCCTTCCTTCCTACCTTCCCCTGTAATTTACAAGAAAACAAGGGTGGTGAGGTCGAGAGAGAGAGAGAGAGAGAGTGTGTGTGTGTGTGTGTGTGTGTGTGTGTGTGTGTGTGTGTGTGTGTGTGTGTTGTGTGCCTGTGTGTGTGTGTTGTGTGCCTGTGTGTGTGTGTTGTGTGCCTGTGTCTGTGTTGTATCTATGTGTGTGTGTGTGTCTGTCTGTGTCTATGCGTGTGTGTTCTGCGTGTGTGTGTCTGCGTGTGTGTGTCTCTCTGTGTGTGTGTGTATATGTGTGTATGTGTATTTCGAGGTGAATATGTGGTTTGCTCCCTCGCACACACCTCACATTTTTCACCCTACTTGTGTGTTACGTACGACCCCAAGTTTGCTTTCTTAAGTTTGGGCTATAGGGATTAATGGAGAGGGTGATGTGTGACTCTCTATTTTACAGGTATAACACTGCAATTGTGTCTGACGGTGCTGCTTCTCCCAAGGCTGGTTAGAATGGTTGAATAATGTATACCAAGTCACTGATTACAATAATTCTAAGGGGGTGCGAGAATAGGGGGACAGGCTTATGGGGGTGCGGGGGGGTTTAGGGGGGTGCGGGGGGGTTTAGGGGGGTGCGGGGGGGTTTAGGGGTATGTGCGGGGGGTTTAGGGGGGTGCGGGGGGGTTTAGGGGGGGTCTTGGGGGTGCGGAAGTAGGGGGACAGGCTTTGGGGGGTTGGGGGGGGTGCGGGAATAGGGGACAGGCTTTTACCCCCCCCCAAAAAAAAAGCCTGTCTCCCTATTCCCGCACCCCTCAAACCCCCCCCCCCCCAAGCCTGTCCCCTACTCCCGCACCCCCTTAAGGGACCCTGTAATGTAGTCAGAGAAATTTTGGAGGTAAATGAGTCCTACAAATATTGCCACGAAACATCATCTATATATAATATGGAAGGAGCGTGTTTCGTGGCATAGATAGGAGGAATCAGAAGCCTCCAAATTTTATACACGATCACAGGGTCCTTAAGGTGGTAATTCTTTTTTGGTACATTGAAGTGCCTTGATTCCTCCAAAGTATGCTAAGAAACAGAACCAGAAGAGCGAAAATAATTGTGTTCTGTTGCTTGGAATAGTTTGGAGGATTTAGTTGCTCCAGATTTACCAACACAAAACTTCCCCCTTAAGGCTACACAGTGCTTATTATCATGTGGGGAGCAAAACCAGGATATTCAAATATTACTACAGGTCCAATTTCCTACTGCAAATCCTTTCTGTATTACCAGATATAGGTATTCCATAATATATATATACACTTACATGACTATATAAACATACTGTATGGACATAAATATATAGGCTATGTATTAGATGTGTATATTATAGTATGTTTGAATATATATCTCAGCAGAGGGATAAAATTTTATATTTAACCACTAACTTTACTGCCATGCCTTCCAAAAAGTTATGGATATTCCCCACCTTTTATACGTATTTTATTAAATATATACGCAACCTGAGACTGAGCAAACATTTTTTTGTAAAATTTCAAACAACTTAATAAACAGAGGAACTTTAGTGTCTTAATTAATCAGGTGTTACAGCGGAGGGTGAACACTAATCCACAATATTTCAATCCTTTCTATATGTATTCATATTTCACAGTGCATATGTTGACTATTAATATTTTTCTTATTAACTGTGCATGTGTTCTAATAATTGCAAGTTTTCCATTTCATGTGTGTTGAAATTTTTAAGAATATCCGAAAGTAAGAAGGCACAGTATCATAACCATAGTAAAAATAGTATAGCTGCAAAAATTGGACTATATTTCGTGGAAGAATAACTCGTCTGTAGTGTACATCTCTCTAACACGGAGGGGGGAGAATGCTGGCCCACCCACCTAGGCTACACACGGGTACTTTGGACTCACCACAGTCATGTATCAGGCAATCAATATTCAAGGCAACACACTTTCTTTATCACTGGGCCAACCTCGACTCTCACGTACACTGCTTCCCATCGACCACACGGCTATTGCTGTACTGCCTCCCTGCTCACTCCCCCATTCTCCATCTGTATATTTTCCACACTCCCACACAACATGTATACATTCTACATGTTATACTCTACATTCTACATTCCCCGACACTCTATCTGTATATTTTCCACACTCCCACACGATATGTATACATTCTACACATTACACTCTACATTCTACATGATACACTCCCCCAGACTCCATTTGAATATTTTTCCACACTCTCACACAACATGTATATTTTCCAAACTATTCTACACAACATCTGTATATTTACCTTCATTCCTCATACATCTGTACACTCCCCACACTCCAACATAACATCTGTACACTCTCCCACACTCCCAACACTCCGACAAATCACTTACACACTCCAACACAACACCCACACACCCCACATAGCCCACACAGACAAACACAACGCCTGCACAAACACACCCCACATACACAACCAACATATGTACACTCCCAACACTCCGACACAACACACACACACCCCACATACACAGACACACACAACACACCTCACATACACAACCAACATATGTACACTCCCAACATTCCGACACAACACATACACGTACACACTCCCTAACAACACAACACATACACATACACACTCCCTACATTCCGACACAACACATACACATACACACTCCCAACACTCCGACACAACACATACACATACACACTCCCTACATTCCGCCACAACACCTGCACATTTGTCGCACCTGGTAAACAACTACGTCTTCAGGATATGTTAGCCAGACTCCAGACACCACATACACCTTCACAATGTCAACAAACCAGCATGCAAAGTCACGAACAAAAGTCATGCAGACACCACCAGCCAACTTATAACCTCAGATTGTAAAGAAATGTATACTGTTTAGTTTAGAGAGATATACATATGAATCTCCATGAATTATATGAATGATGATTAATAATAGGTGTCAGTATACATACATACATCTTTGCTCCTCATATATGCAGGATCAATATACAGTTTCTATGATTAACCGAGTACCTGGAAGACACATACACACACACAATATAGGCTAGATATGTCCACGATTGTATTGTCATTCAAAACCTTCATTTTCAACTAATGTATTTTTGTATAATTTCTACGTGAAGCCAAAACATGGATGGTAGTGTAGATATTATGTGATCTCGATATTTCATATTAATTATCATTTTCTATTTGTTTATAAAATACGGCAAAATTACCATTTGTTCTTTAGCAGTAAGTGGTTTAATAAAAGACTTAAACATATCCCTTATTTACGTACGGTACATGTCGCAATGGTACAAATATTACTTACATCAACTTCACACATCTTCACGCACCGACATGACACATTGTTTTCGCTGAAAGGTGATAGTATACTTTTGTTATATTAAAGTTTCTTGATTCCTTCAGAATATGCCAGGAAACAGGACCAGAGTAATAAAAATATGGTGGTCTGTTGCTTGGAATACTTTGGAGGAATCAGTTGCTCCAGATATACGGTACCAACACTGTACTACCCCCTTAAGGACCCTGTGATCGTGTATGAGACTTGGTGGCTTCTGATTCCTCCTGACAAATATGCCACGAAACAAGCTCCTTCAATATAGGTGGCGTTTCGTGGCAATAGTTTAAGGACTCACTAATCTCCAAAATTCTGACTACATTATAAAATCGACACACAACTCGTATCAAACTCTACCACAACAAACCACCATAATTATGATGATTCAGTTCAAAGTGACCTGAATAAATTACTTAGTCGTATATTCAGAAGGCAGGACTGAAGCCATTGTGCTCTCATCAACAAGTGGGCAATTCATCATAATGTCAGACTACCAATAAATAATACCCGTGCACCGGAGATAGTTTTTTTTTTTTTTCTAATTTCCACGTGTCATGCCTCCACTGGGAATGGGTTGGTTGGTTGGGTGGCATCAGGTGGCAGCGGGTATATATGCCTTTAGAATCTGATAATACACAAGCGATCATCCTGCCCCAATTACTACACAAAACCCAACAACACCCATGTTATTTTTGTTTTGTTTTTTTATGTTCCGACACTGGACATAGGCTTTTTTGCATGTTAAAGCTGCAATACCTGACCTCTTTCAACTTTCAGGGAAGCATTACAGAAGCAAATCACGTCCATCTGTATACTTGCATGGTCAAAGGCTTATTTTCGTGACACAAGAGAAAAAAAAATTATATGTGATGACGGTCTGTTCATTTAATTGTATATGTATATGTTGTAATTGTATATCTTGTAATTGTATATCTTGTAATTGTATATCTTGTAATTGTATATCTTGTAATTGTATATCTTGTAATTGTATATCTTGTGATTGTATATCTTGTAATTGTATATCTTGTAATTGTATATCTTGTAATTGTATATCTTGTAATTGTATATCTTGTAATTGTATATCTTGTAATTGTATATCTTGTAATTGTATATCTTGTAATTGTATATCTTGTAATTGTATATCTTGTAATTGTATATCTTGTAATTGTATATGTATTACATTCTAATTGTATATGTATATGGGACGGTCTGTTCATTTAATTGCAGAGATGAAAAGCAGAAGATAGATAGATAGATAGATGGTGTGTCTGATGTGTGAGAGACAGACAAGTAATGCCATAAAAGAATACATATACCATTGACTCGTAACAGTAAAATAACAATAATAATTCACACACACACACACACTTTCCCACCTCTCTCTCTCTCTCTCTCTCTCTCTCTCTCTCTCTCTCTCTCTCTCTCTCTCTCTCTCTCTCTCTCTCTCTCTCACCTCCCTGACCTCCTTTTTAACGTAATAAACAAAAACAAAATAGCACTAACATCACGCTGGGTATAATCAGAGTAGAATCACATTAGCGAACAACAACCACACAGAGTAGGATAATGAGTACAGAAATAATACCAGTTAGTGTCATGAAGCATCGGAAACGTAATGACCAATAACTGACATGATGAGGGACAGTTCGGGTCGGTAATAATGGATAAAGTGAGTTTTAGTGGGGTAATGAATGAATGAATATACAGTCATGAGCACTAATAAGTATACAGCTTTGTTTGGTTGAAGCTTTGAACAGTCCACCAATTCACCAACGAAGTAATTGCAATGTAGATCTTACTGTGCATTCATTTACTGTCTCTAGGTATTCGAAGCACACCTGAATACTTATTAGTGCTCATGACTGTACCATCGGAGCAGCATCTTGATTCCTCCAAAAGCATACCAGGAAACAGGACCGGATTAACCAAAATAGTGTTGGGACTTGGGATTGTTGCTTTGAAACGTTTGAATGAATTAGTTGCTCCTGATTCACCAACACTGTTCTTCCCATCCCCTTAACGGGGTATATAGCACATTGCTTTGGGTGGTAAATCTGGAGCAAAATGATTCCTCCAAACTATTTCAGGCAACAGGATACCATTATTTTTCTTCATTTGGCTCTGTTTCCTGGCATACTTTGGAGGAATCATGGGGCTCCAGTCTATCAAAAGTATACCATCCCCTTAATTCAGGACTTTGAGATTATTTTGATAAAGTAGGTAAATGCAATCACACTTCTTTTTTATTTTCCGTAGGGCCCAAACACATCGCTCGCAAAATATTTATAAAATAATAATTCATAAACGTGTAATCACCACCATGTAACACACTCATGCATACAGAAATTCAGCTCAATGTCACTTACTATAAATGCTGCTGCTGGAAATAAATGGATAGGAAGGAAATGTTTACAGAATCAATATTGACTTGACTGTTTATGGTACTCCAATTCTCAGTATTATAAGTTCTCCGTCTCTCACCTCTTAATAGATTGACGATTACCACGCCGCCTTCCACAAACACCTCTTCCTATTAGTGTCATTATCGTATCCACCCACACTATAGGGTAGGATGACACACACACACACACACACACACACACACACTAGGCTATTATGTAAGGGAAACAATGACTGAGGTTAGAGGTAAAGAAAAGTTAAAGGCACACACACAGCAGTTGAGAGAGAGAGAGAGAGAGAGAGAGAGAGAGAGAGAGAGAGAGAGAGAGAGAGAGAGAGAGAGAGAGAGTTACAAGGAGTTACAAGGAAAAGAAATGAAAATCCAATGACCACACACACACACACACACACACACACACACATCACGAAAACATAACAGAATGAGACACAAGAATACAGACAAATATTTACATTATGACCTACTTAAATCCATTTCACAATTTCTCGGATACATAATTATGAACTGTCGTTGAGAAGGAAATTTGTATGTATTTTCAAGGTTCTGTACAGCTCTCACCTACCCTACCCATGAAGAAGCAAATGAAAGAATGAAGGGCTACCAATTCCTCTAAAAGTCTAAACTATATCCCATGAAACTAATCACCTCAATGAAACTAACAGGGGATGTGGCGTTTCGTTATATAGTTTGGTGTTTCATGGCAATATTTGAAGGACTCATTTATCTCCAATTTTCTGCCTACATAACAAAGTCCCATTCATTAAGGTACGGTATATGGTCAACATGGCTACCGGTGGATACACTGGCGTTCGACAAAAGAAAAAATGGTTGTGTCTAGATTTTGTAATTACTATAAACGATTCGGGCACTCTGATTGATACCCACTTACTGACACAAACAAACACTATATCGAACACCTTCAGTAAAATTATGAAATATGAGGGTAATAAATCCAACACGTACAGCCATGGGTGATAGTGGTGGACCAGGGTCCAAGGAGTGTTGGAGAGCAACTGAACAGAGTTCAATAAAGTTAGTCTTCTAAACCTCTCTCAACGTTGAGAATGGTTTGGAAAATTCACTTGTTCGAACTGTGTTCAGTTGCTCTCCAACACTCCTTGGACCCTGGTCCACCACTATCACCCATGGCTGTACCAAATGTATACTAATACCTTTTAATGACAAAAAGTCAATACAAGACAAATTTCCTACAGTCATATAATTGCTGTGAATATTTACAAGGGATAAATAAAAGACCATGGAAGGAAATGTTGTAAAGGTTGTGTATACATGTGTATTGACGAAGACAACTACATACCAACCTCTGACACACACATAATAAATTATATACCGTACACACACACACACAGACTATCTACGTAAGCTGGGGTACACACATACAGGTTGTCCTAGAAAGATGACACACACACACACACACACACACACACAGACACACATACAAACACACACGTTATCTCAGCAAGCTGGCGTACACACAGACACACACACACACACACACACACGTTATCTCAGCAAGCTGGCGTACACACAGACACACACACACACACACACACATACAAACACACACGTTATCTCAGCAAGCTGGCGTACACACACACACACACACACACACGTTATCTCAGCGAGCTGGCGTACACACACACACACACACACACACATACACACACACACACACACCAGCCATTCCCCGAGATTTATTGGGGACTGTGTGGGTAAACAAGGGCGAGAGGTGGAACTGATGCACCTCACGCTACTACCACTACCACCACCACTACCACAACCACCACCACCCCTCACCCTTCACCCTTACCCCTCACCCTACCACTACCACCACTTCTCACCTTTCCTTCACCCTTCCCCTCACCCTACCACTACCACCCCTCACCCTCACCCTTCCTCTTACCTTTCCTTCACGCTACCACCACCACCCCTCACCCTTCCCCTCACGCTACCACTACCACCCTTCACCCTTCCCCTCACGCTACCCCTTCCCCTCACGCTACCACTACCACCCCTCACCCTTCCCCTTCCCTCACCGTCTCCTCAACCTCTGCCTTCTTTTGTTTAGGTTTTCTTGCTTCGTGTTTTTATCTGTTAACCTCTGTGTTTATGTACGCCACTTTGCCTCGACAACGTGTGTGTGTGTGTGTGTGTGTGTGTGTGTGTGTGTGTGTGTGTGTGTGTGTGTATACGCCAGCTTGCTGAGATAACGTGTGTGTGTGTGTCACATTACCTCGACAACATATATGTGTGTGTGTGTGTGTGTGTTATATTTCCTGTTAAACTTTATATATACCATCTCATCTTGACCAACTGTATCTCTGTATATACACACACACACACACACACACACACACACACACACGACTTCCTACCATGATAACATAAATTTCTATACCTGTCTGCAAATATCCCTTTTTATAATGTTAACGATATGTGCAGTTGAAATCTATCCCTTCCTCAGCAATCCATATAACCTTCCCTCCCACCTATTCCTCCCTAAGAACCCCCCACCCCACTTCAGCTACGAATAATAATAATAATAATAATAATAATAATAATAATAATAATAACAATAATAATAATAATAATAATAAAAATAATAATAAAAATAATAATAATAATAATAATAATAATAATAAAAATAAAAATAATAATAATAATAATAATAATAATAAAAATAATAATAATAATAATAATAACATAATAATAATAAAAATAAAAATAATAATAATAATAATAATAATAATAATAATAATAAAAATAAAAATAATAATAATAATAATAATAATAATACTTCCTCCCCAATAATAATACCTCCCCCAAAGCACACAAACATGAATGACTGGTAATGTGTGTTGCACGTGCAGTCGACAGAAGCTATGTCTACATGAGTTGCTACACATTATTATCTATATTAGTGCATTTGTCGCGGCTTCTAGCCGCTTAAATTGTATTTATTGGTTTGTGAAACCAGTACAGCTGGTTGCTATAGAATAGGCCCCTTCACAAGCCCAGGCCCCGTGTAGGCATAATCTGGGTTGGAAGGGTCAATTCCGTGACGTTCATCAGAAGTAAATAAAATTCAAATCTGGCGCTGTACTGATAGTGGAGCCACCTGGTGGTGGTGAGGTGAGGTATTAAGCCCCTCCTCCGCTGAATACCGCTCGTCCACTCCAATGAGAAAGAAGTGAGTGCCTGCCGCATCGGGAGGTGGGTGGGACAGTAGAAGCTGTACTGGTTTCACAAACCAATAAATACAATTTAAGCGGCTAGAAGCCGCGACAAATGCACTATTATTGGTATAGTGAAACCAGTACAGCTGGTTGCTAAGCATGCGATGCGGTAGGTGGGAGGTGAGGTGGAGGCAATCACGTGCTAGTTAAGAGTGGTTGAGAGCGGAGGGCAGGAAAGGTAACCGAGCCCGGTGAGGAAGCAGCTAACGCCCCTCCCGACACTGGCTAGGTGAATAGCCGTGGTGGGGGAGAAGTAGCTTATACCATATAACCGTAGACCATTCTGTTATAGATCAGAATTGTTACACATAAAGTCTTTATAGGTAGACTCGAGGGTTCGGGCCTAGGAGAGGAGGGGAGGAGGTGCCCATGGCAACCCCCCCCCCCTCCCCCCCCCCTTATTCAAGTATTCTGAGTTAGGGCTATGGCCCTCGCTCAGGTAATGTGATCCCGAGGGGATGAAGGAGGACACTAGGATCCAGATATCTTGTGTAATAATATCTCCTGTCACTCATCGTAGTAAAGTAATTGTTTGGAAAATAAATACACAAGAATTCCGTAACAATGTGATTTATTTTAGTATATACCGTAGACTATTCTGTTATAGACCAGAATTGTTAACCAACTAAAGTCTATATAGGCAGACTCGAGGGGTCAGGTACAGGAGAGGGGGTGCCCCCGGCCCCCCCCCCACCCCCCCCCCCTTTGTTATTAAAGTCCTCTGAGCTAGGGCTATGGACCCGGCTCAGGTCATGCGATCCCGAGAGGATGAAGGAGGACACAAGGATGCAGTAATCCTGTGTTTAATATATATATCCAGTCACCCATCCGATTGACCTAGGGAAAAGAGGGTTACCGGACCTAGAGTTGTAGAAGAGGTGGTCCGGAGAAGCCCCTCTCGTTGCCTCCACGTATGTAGAAACGCGTGGACTGGCCAGAGGGGGTGGAAACTTCCAGCCCTCAGGGACGAGGGTACTGCGAGAGGGCCAATCCTGTCGTCAGCCTGCTCGTTCTTAGCCAGGAAAGCGGGAGAGGGGGGGATAGTTAAAGAAGTAAGGTTAGGGCTTACAGATGAAAAGGCTGTGTGACGGGTAAGGGCTGCCAACTGAGAGGCCCTGTACCCTGTAGCTAAGGCGAGCAGGAAGAGAGCTTTCTGGAGGAGGTGACAAACCCTCCAGAGGAACCCCTTAGAAGGTCAGGTAGGAAAAGGACGCAGTGAAGGGCCAGGAGGGAGTCTGGGCCCGCCATTCTCCAGGCCCTAGTCCCCGTGTTACGAAAGGAGGCAAGGGCGGGGGAGTTTTGGGTGCGGGCAGAGGCGGGTGTCTCCCGACACAGCTCAGCCCCGGGGCGGCACACACCGCGCGCCAAAGGGTCGTAACCCTTGGGCGTGAAGCAAGGTGCGTGAGGCGAACAGTGGAGGTGGCCGACCATCGTAAAGCGATTTCCCAAAGCTAGGGTGGTAGCTGCTGTGGAAGGGTTGTTACGCATATAATTTATTATCATTATATACGGACAACTTTCGGTTAAAACCAGAAAGTGTTACAAGTCGTAAGTCTTTAAAGACACCCTCGAGGGGATGGGCCAGGGGGTCGAGGACCCCCCCCCCCCCATTTTTGTTGTTAGGGTCCTCCGAACCTAGGTTATGGCCTAGGTTCGGGTAAAATATCCCGAGAGGAGAAAAGAAACCCCAAGATGTTCTAAACATGAGACTGTACAGAATGGAGATGACGTAAGGGATGTCTGGTGACAGAAGGTAAGTCGTCCGACCTTTTCCATTCGGGCGTACCCTCCCCCTTTTCTGTCTCCCACGGGGACCCTGTGGTAAGGTGGGCGGAGTCCCCATTGCAACCCAGGGGGTGAGGGAGAGCGAGTGGAACAGATACCTCGTCTTGAAGGATGAGGTGGATGTCCCGCCCCCCCCCCCCCCAGATCCCGTACCCGCTCCCCGCGGGGACTCGGATAGAGCAGGTCCAGGAACGGGTCCCGCCGCCTCCACCATGGTAGGTGGGGAAGGGCGCGTGGCCTACGGACAAACCAAAAAGTTCGTCCGCTTCCCGCTTCACTAGCCCGTCGTGCCTCCTCACCCAAACCTCTGGTTGAGAAGGATCGGGAGACTACGCACCCGTCTGACCTCCTCTGAAGAGTGAGTTCAGGACGAAGGAAGAAAGGCCCAAGAGTAGGGAAGGTACCCGTCGTCCACAGGATGAGGCGACGGGAAAGGGGGAGGAGAGGCAGCCAGCTCCTCCGCCAGGGTGCCCCCCGGGGACTCGAGACCCAGAGAGATTGGGGGAACGGGAACGGCTCCAAAATCCCCAGGTGGACTCGAGTCCCCTACCGGCGACGCGGCAGGGAAGGTGAGAAGGGCGGGTTCAGGAACGGGTACCGTTGCAATAGTGTGGCTGTGGGGTGGCACATAATCGGCCGGCTCCCCCACTAGGGAATGAGGCGAACCTTAAATCTCACGAGGCTGTCTGGGACAGTGTCGAGAGTGTAACGCCAGGACCGTCCTGAGCACTAATACAAGGCATCGACCAGGGAAAGCTGAAGCCCCAATATCCCCTCGCCCCCATCCCCTAAGTGGAATGCGTGCGACGAAAGGTTAAGGACGTAGTTAAGAAGCCCCCATTGAGTGAGTATGGTGTACAAGACACAAATCTTGCTGCTCCATGTCCCCCTGTTATGGGGATACAAAACAGGTGATCCGAGGCGAGGACTAGGGTAGCTGTAATATCATCCTTGAGAGCTTGGACCTGACACCAAGAGTGACATGTGCAGCTTGGTAGGACGGTAGGCAACAACCGGAGCCGTATAGTTAATCAATGGTTTGTTCGAATTTGGTAAGGACCACCGAGAGGTGAGGAACTACTTTGAAAACCTTCCAACCAAGCAGAACAGAAGACTGGTAGGTCAAGCAGTTACCTGTGGGAAAATATGGGGGACCCACAGTTGCCCCACCGCTGGAAGACATACCTCCATTGAAAACCTACGTCAGCACAGGGTAGGGTGTCTCGTTCTTGGTAAAGAATGATTCACGTTTCGGAGAACCCTGGTGACCACCTGCGAATCATTACGGGAAAAGAGGGACGTAAAAACGTCACTGTCAGGGAGGCCAGTGACTGGAAAAACCTCCGAGTTTGAGTGTTGTTACAGTTCTGAGAAACGTTTTGAAACGTTATCGCATTCGCTCTCCTATTTCCCTCACGCGGCAAAGAGGCCGTGTGTTACAAACCCTCATGAACTAGCTGCCGTAGGCTGAGTCCCAGGTACCCCCTAGGCTGGGACCCCAGGTTCAGGTCCAGCTAGCCACTAGGTTCAGGTCCAGGTAGCCACTAGGTTCAGGTCCAGGTAGCCCCTAGGCTGAGGACCATGTCGCACTAGGTTGAGCCCCAGGTAGCGCCCTAGGTTGTGCATAGGTAGCGCCTTGGCTGAGCCCGAGGTAGCCCCTAGGTTGTGCACAGGTAGAACCTTGGCTGTGGTCGAAGCCTAGCTGGCTAGGTCCCAGCAGGCCTCTCAGTCAGTACCCTCCCGGGTTGTTGGTTGAGCGGGTCCTGCTATTGGTGCTAGGTTGTGCATAGGCAGCCCCTAGATAGTGGAGGAGACTGGCTGGCCAGGTCCTCGCAGGCTTGTCAGTCAGTACCCTACCGGGTCCTTGGCTGAGCGGGTCCTGCTCTTGGCCCTAGGATGTGCATGGGTAGAACCCTAGCTGGCCAGGTCTTAACAGGTTTATCAGTCGGGACCCTACCGGGTCCTTGGCTGAGTGGGTCCTGTTGTTGGCACTAGGTCGTGCATGGGTAGCACCCTAGGCTGTAGTAGGAGCCT
>JAWQEG010001789.1:0-17500 GCA_033782935.1 Petrolisthes cinctipes | reverse complement strand
TCTCTCTCTCTCTCTCTCTCTCTCTCTCTATCTCCTTCTCACCCCTCTCTCTCTCTCTCTCTACCCTTTGTTCCCCTTACAATGGACCTGAAGACTCCAGCCCTGAAAGTCCCCATTACAACTACTATCCCCCCCTCCCCCCCACTCCTTAGATGGCGAAGAGGGAATGTAGGGAGACAGGTGAAGGGGAGGGGGGGGGGAGGAGGAGGGGGAGAAGTAAACACCGAACGTAAGTAAGTAAGTAAAATACCGAAAGTTAAGTAAGTAAGTAAAAATTAATACCTTGAAATGTGTATGTATCTATAAATCACGTATGTATGTATGTATGTATGTATGTATGTATCGATATCTTTTGTATTTTTTTCCCTTCTCTATAATAATTATCTTTCATACTAACCTTCAATTTATTTCGCTCTGGAGCCTTGATTAAAAAAATACACACAAACAGACAAACAGACAGGTATGTATGTAAGTTATTATTGATGTCTTAATTAGCATTTTTTTCCCTTCCTTCCCTATAATAATTATCTTTCGTATCTTTCAAACTTACCTTCAATTTATTTCTCTCTGTAGTGTAGATTAAAAAATATAAACAAACACACAGACAGACAGAAGATACGAAGGAGGGTAAGGACAGAACAGGGGGTGGGGGTGGGATGGGGGGGGAGGGGTTGAAGGGAAAGAAAGGGACGTGGGAAGAATGGTTGGGTTGGGGAGAGGGGTTGGTGGGTAGGTAGGTAGGTAAGGTAGGTAAGAGGTTGGTTGGGTGGGTAGGTAGGTAGGTATAGGGAAGAATATTGAATGCTAGAGGGATGACACACACACACACACACACACACACACACTAGGCTATTATGTAAGGGAAACAATGACTGAGGTTAGAGGTAAAGAAAAGTTAAAGGCACACACACAGCAGTTGAGAGAGAGAGAGAGAGAGAGAGAGAGAGAGAGAGAGAGAGAGAGAGAGAGAGAGAGAGAGAGAGAGAGAGAGAGAGAGAGAGAGAGAGAGAGAGAGAGAGAGAGAGAGAGAGAGAGGAGAGAGAGAGAGAGAGAGAGAGAGAGAGAGAGAGAGAGAGAGAGAGAGAGAGAGAGAGAGAGAGAGAGAGAGAGGAGAGAGAGAGAGAGAGAGAGGAGAGGAGAGAGAGAGAGAGAGAGAGAGAGAGAGAGTGTGTGTGTGTGTGTGTGTGTGTGTGTGTGTGTGGTGTGTGTGTGTGTGTGTGTCATTTATATTCCCTGCCTCACTATATATCTGTACCCTCGTGTGTGTGTGAGTGTGTGTGTGTGTCATCCCTTCCTCACTGTGTATCTATGACCTCACGATGAGAATGATGCGTCACCGTCGTTTCCACTGACATATTACACCTTCCATTGGGCTCAGGTGGTGCGGGCGGGACCAAGAACATTACAGCAACATTACTGCCAACATCATTATCACTGTGGAAGATCACCTATCCTACTCCTTTCTTCCCCTCGCCCTCGCCTCGCCTCGCCTCGTGTAATTCCTTCTGCTCTATAATAATCCCTTTTCCCCTTACTGGAATTCGTTTGTACAGTTCTGGACATAGGTTGCAATACACATTCAATACTGCAACATCATTAATCACTGTGGAAGATTCGTACTATCCTACTCCTTCCTTCCCTCGCCTCGCCTCGTGTAATTCCTTCTGCTCCCTTTTCCCCTTACTGGATACACATCAAGGTAACTCACACAAATTGATCACTAATGTTTTCACGTTCTTATAATTATGATGTTATTGTTTTGAATAGTAGTGAGTAGGTACGGGCTTATAGTAAGTTAGAAAAATGGCTGTGATCGTGTATGAGCACCTGGTGGCTTCTGATTCCTCCTGAACATACCACGAAACATAGCTCGATGCTGACAACTAAAATTTTCATATTACTAATCTAAAGAAAAGTATCGTCAGTCCACCGCTATGATATCAAGCTGGGTGTATGGGCAAGGCACAAGGCAGAATTCACTAAACACTCCATAAAGTAAACGCATAACAAAAGTGAACGCTTGTTACTTAATATGAATCAATCACATAAAAACCATTGGTAATGTGTCATAACTGCTTCTACGATTTAAGGGGAAGTTCTTTATTGGAAAATCTGGAACAACTGATTCCTCCAAACTATTCCAAACAACAGACCACCATTATTTTTGTTAATCTGGTCCCGTTTCCTGGCATACTTTGGAGGAATCAAGGCACTCCAATGTACCAAAAGTGTATTACATCCTTAAAAAAATCAATGTTTGCAATAAATCAATAAATGTTGCAGTACACGAAACGGTGTCAACAAAGGGTTCTTCTATAATTGTGTTTATCCTGTACAGTTATGTGCAATAGTTCTACCTTTTTCAACTGAGACGGGTACTGTTAATTACGCGAAACTACAACTGTTTGGTTTGTAAGATTCATTCAAAGGGTTCAGTTTCATAATTCTGACCGTGATTAACTGCAAAAGGAAATTTATACATCTGTCACAGAAACAGAATCTCTTTAAGGGGGAATTTTGTTGTTGGTAAATCTGGAGCAACTGAATCCTCCAAACTATTCCAAGCAACAGAACACCATTATTTTTGTTCATGTGCATGGTTCTGTTTCCTGGCATACTTTGGAGGAATCAAGGCACTCCAATGTAATAAAAGTGAATTACCCCCTTAACATTAGAGTTTAAGGGGGTGCGGGAGTAGGGGACAGGCTTGGGGGGGTGGGGGTGGGGGGTGCGGGAATTGGGGGACAGGCTTGGGGTGGGTAGAAAGCCTGTCCCCTATTCCCGCACCCCCCTAACCCCCCCCCTCAAGCCTGTCCCCTTATACCCACACACCCCAACCCCCTCCCCCAAGCCTGTCCCCTATTCTCACACACCTCAAACTCCCCCCCCCCAAGTCTGTCCCCCTATTCCCGCACCCCCTTAAAAAAGATACACTTTGACTCCTACCTTCTGTACTGCACGTGGAAAAATTACATAAACTGAAATGCCTTCCACCACGACACTGTCTATTTACCCTCAACATACAGCAGCTTCCCGTGTGTCTGTGCCTGGTGCCAGTGTCAACACGTCTGTCTCTCTCTCCCACACAGCCTCACCTCTACTCCCCCTCTGTCATCCAACCTACTCCCCCTCTGTCATCCAACCTATTCCCCCTCTGTCATCCAACCTACTCCCCCTCTGTCATCCAACCTACTCCCTCTCTGTCATCCAACCTACTCCCCCTCTGTCATCCAACCTACTCCCCCTCTGTCATCCAACCTACTCCCCCTCTGTCATCCAACCTACTCCCTCTCTGTCATCCAACCTACTCCCCCTCTGTCATCCAACCTACTCCCCCTCTGTCATCCAACCTACTCCCCCTCTGTCATCCAACCTACTCCCCCTGTCTTCCAACCTACTCCCCCTCTGTCATCCAACCTACTCCCCCTCTGTCATCCAACCTACCTACTCCCCCTCTGTCATCCAACCTACCTACTCCCCCTCTGTCATCCAACCTACCTACTCCCCCTCTGTCATCCAACCTACTCCCCCATCTGTCATCCAACCTACTCCCCCATCTGTCATCCAACCTACTCCCCCTCTGTCATCCAACCTACTCCCCCTCTGTCATCCAACCTACTCCCCCTCTGTCATCCAACCTATTCCCCCTCTGTCATCCAACCTACTCCCCTTCTGTCATCCAACCTACTCCCCCTCTGTCATCCAACCTACTCCCTCTCTGTCATCCAACCTATTCCCCCTCTGTCATCCAACCTACTCCCCCTCTGTCATCCAACCTACTCCCCTAGCTCTGTCATCCAACCTACTCCCCCTGTGTCATCCAACCTACTCCCCCTCTATCATCCAACCTACTCCCCCTCTGTCATCCAACCTACTCCCCCTGTGTCATCCAACCTACTCCCCCTCTGTCATCCAACCTACTCCCCCTCTGTCATCGAACCTACTCCCCCTCTGTCATCCAACCTACTCCCCCTCTGTCATCCAACCTTACAATATATACACTGTCATCTCAACCATCATCCACATTCGGTAGGTCAACATTCAATTTGCATGCAACTTGTATGTACTGTACTAACATTCAGTACACACATGCAGTATATCAACATATACATTGTACGCTTTCTGTGATATGCACAATTCATCTCAACACAGTATATATGCAATTCACGAAATTTCACCGTATATCCTGTAACTTCTCTGAGAAAACTGCAAAAAAGTAAAGTTCAGTTTCAACATGGCACTCAGTTACAACCACTTACATTCACTTCATAAATCCGTTCTAAGTGGATCGTAATGGAGTGGGAACATGAAGTGGGTTCCAGTAAAGTGGCAGAAAAGTTATCACACAGACCATGAGAAGAGTTGGGTTCAGACAGTTCCTCTAATATTATTGATCTGGCTAAGGTTTACGAAAACTCCTGCGTAAGGTAATATCAGCAGACGTTTGATGCTTCAGTAACATCCTATATAAACCTACCTACCAACCACCTCCTCTCTCAATATACATATAATCAACTTCTATCTCCTATATAAACCTACCTACCAACCAACCCCCTTCCTCTCTCAATACACATAATTAACTTCTATCTCCTTTATACATATAATTAACTTCTATGACCTATATAATCCTACCTACCAACCCCCTTCCTCTCTCAATACACATAATAATCTTCTATCTCCTTTGTACATATAATTAACTTCTACCTCCTTTATAAACCTACCTACCAATAAATATAATTAACTTCTATCTCCTTTATACATATAATTAACTTCTATCTCCTATATAAACCAACCTACCAACTCAATAAACATAATAAACTTTTATCTCCTATATATTAATTAACTTCTATCTCCTATATAAACCTACCTACCGACCAACCCCCTCTTCTCTCAATACGACATAGGCTATCCAACAAGGCGACCCAAATTCATCAAGGCCAGCACTTGGGATAGCAGAGTGTCAGGTGGTTCACTTAGTTACCATTACCTCTGCCAACACCAGGACAGGCACGAGTGACTGGATTCCCTGGCACGTCACCTCAATACTCCAACAATTAGCCTACTCCATTTACCACAGAAGAGAGATAATTAATTTGTTACCTTAAAGGGGGTAGTACAGCTAGTGTTGGTAAATCTGGAACATCTGAATCCTCCAAACTATTCCAAGCAACAGAGTACCATTATTTTTGTTGATCTGGGTCTGTTTCCTGGCATGCTTTGGAGGAATCAAGGCACTCCAAGGAAGCAAAAGGATACTTACTACCCCCTTAAAGGAAGTAGTAACTGTTGTGAGCAAATTGGAGCACACGTAGCCCTCCGAACTCTATCATAAAATACGTCTCTACCGTCTTATGTGGAGGGATTCTGTTGCTTGGGATATCTTGGAGGAATCAGAGCCCTCGAATTTCCCACAACAGGTTACTTCCCTTAATAAATAGTCAGGGGCTCAAGGCAGAGTCTATGGGTCGATTCCACAGTGGTTGGTATTGGTTTGTAAGCATGCAAACGAAAGAATGTTAGCCGTGTAAATGACTTATGGGTGAATTATTTAATGAATTTGTCGAATAAACTACACAGTGATCATCATTATCTAACTGTTGGATAGATTTTGTGAATGTGCACTGTAAAAAGTTTATGTTATTTTTACAGAAAAATTCTTGTATTTAGCAACAGATAAATCTCTGTAATTGAAAAAACAGGTCAGACTGTAGCACTCAGTTTGGATCTTTATCCAGCATCATCATACATGCAATTATTGTTTTGCTGAATGTTTAGAATATTGTATTGAGTGTGTGTGAATTACTATATGACCCTTCATTATAGTTTTTAGTATATATTTTTGATGAACTGACATACAGGTAAATTGCTGTATTTTAAAATACAATATGCCTGTAAATGATGCAAATTACCTACTTCAGTTGACGTAAAATTCAAGATTTTTTCTTTGTGAAATATTAGAAATACAACACAGATTCTGTAACAGTAAACCATTAACCATAATAACACCGAATATTAACAAAAAAAAACATTTCTTTTAATGCATTAATGTAGATCGCGACACTTGGCATATGCACCCTGATCGAGTTGCCAGGTAGCCTACCGAGCTTATAATTTCGGTATATCATTAGGTAAATAGTACTTTATATAATCATAACTTTCATTTCACGTTACTATAGTGCGATAATGGTAGAATGAATGTTAAGAAGAATACTTTGAACATTTATTTTTTATCTACGTGGCAGTCTAACACAGGACAGTGACGAGGAATACGAACACTGAAGACCAAAACAACTATTAATTTCTGTGAGACATCGATTCGTACGGTAAGTAACAATATATTTTTGTCTGTTAATGTTACTAGTCATAATTTAAGATGGAGCGTGGTAAAAGTGATGAAAGAGAAAAGGGAAACTCAATAAATAAAGCATATTGCGCATAACTACTATCATATGTTCGAACGAGGACCGGCTTGTAAACATTAAATTGAGCGGGCAACAGACAAAGCTCAGAGCAGGGAAGACTTATTAGAAACGACCCATATACGACCCATATACAAACTAACGTTACCTGATTTCACAATAACCCTAGTAAGTGACATAATTTGTAAACATGTAACATCAATTATTGTAACTGGTGACTTGAATTCCTTGTTTCTTAAGGGCTAACGTTAAGGCACTCCAATCTCCTAACGTTAAATGCAGAGGACATTTTTTATTTGAGTACACTTGATACGTAGGAATATACCATGGATGCAGAATTTGCATGTCCTCTTTGTAGCCATGTATCTAAAACAATTAAAGGTTATGTCAATCACTGCCAGCTCCATTCAAATGAATACAGAAAGCTTTATAAGTGTCCAATTAAGGGCTGTATAAGGAGGCTGTCATCTTATACCGGCCTGAGGGCTCATGTATACCGTGATCATAAAAAAGAAAGTAGAGTAAGGAAGCAAGAAAATTTCTTGGCAGCAGTGAATACAGGTACCACAATAATGTGCAAGACTGCTATGTGTAGCCAGACTTGTGAAGGGATTCAGGAATTAATAAGTCATTTACGAAGACATTTAGATGAAGATGATAGCATAGAGTGTCCATTTAATCAATGCTCTACAAAATTCTCAAAGAAAAAGACATTTTCAGCACATATTAGTAGATTCCATAGATTTCATACAGTTCAACACCTGCCTAATGAAATTATTCACCCTTCAGGTTCAAAATTACAGGATGTTACTTCAGTGACAAATGATAGTTATGAAGATGCAGTTGAGGAATCTTTTGAGGAAACAGACTGTGGTGATGTATTGCAGGCAACAGACAGTGCGGAATTATTTATGAAAAATCTTGCTTTGTTTTATTTGAAATTGGAAGCAAAATATTTGTTACCATCAGTAGTTATTCAGTATATTGCTGAAGAGTTTCAAAGTATTCATTCCTTAGATTTTTCTCATTGCATGCAGAAGCTGACAGCTTCCTTAAAGGAAATGGATGTTCATGAACCAAAGATAAAAGAAATTGTAAAAGGTGTTGAAGATTCTGGCATTTTTGTTAAATGTAATGGTGGAAAACTGCGATCTAAATTCTGCCGTAATGCTTTTTACAAGAAGAAGTTTGATTACATTCATCCAAGGGCAATCCATTTGGGAAGGAGTACTCAGAATAAAGATTGTGTTTATCATTATGTTCCAATACTTGAAACTCTACAGTGTCTTTTTAAGGATGAATCAGTGTTCCAAGAATACGTAAGAACAAAAGTAGACCAAAATGAAAAATCTAGTGACTGTTGCCTCAGGGACATTACTGATGGGCTTGCTTTCAAGAATAATGATCTCTTTAAAAATGATCCAAACTCCTTAAGGCTTATTCTATATGCAGATGCCTTTGAACTTTGCAACCCACTTGGTTCAAGTAAGAAAAAGCATAAACTTGTTGGGGTATACATGACACTAGGCAATTTTGGACCATATCTCCGGTCAGTAGTTGATAACACCCTCTTGGTTCTTCTGTGTAAGGAGTCTGATATGAATCTTTTTGGGAAAGAGAAAATTTATCATGAAATAGTGGAAGACTTAAAGAAACTAGAGAATGAAGGAATACAGATTCACAATAAAAATATAAAGGGCACACTATATTGCATAACAGGAGACAACTTAGGTTCACATGGTATAGGTGGGTTTATGGAAAATTTTAGCACAGTGCAATATTTCTGTCGTTACTGTACACTCACCTTATTGGAATTCCACGATGACCCAAACAGTGTAGGTCCAAAGAGGACAGTAGAAAGTTATAAGTCAGCTGTAAGGGATCTTGAAAGACACCACCATGTTCTGACTAATGTGAAAGGCATTAAATGTGATTCTACTTTTAATGCCTTGAGATTTTATCATGTATGCAGTGCAGGCCTTCCACCTTGCTTGGCTCATGATATATTTGAAGGAATTGCAGATAAGGATGTAGCTCTAATATTGAAGGATCTGATAACAGAAAAGAAATGGTTGACTTACAAAGAGCTTAATCATCGCTTGAATGTGTTTCCATACCTTGATACAGATGCAAGCTCAAAACCATGTCAGATAAGTGTAACGACCGATAAATTAGGTGGTCAAGCTGTGCAAAACTGGTGCTTAATAAGGCTGTTGCCTGTTATTATAGATGACAGAATAAAGAACGAAGATGAGCCAGTTTGGCAGCTTTTTCTTTTGTTGCATGATATTGTGGATATAGTTTGTGCCCCACAGATTAAAAAGTCTGATATTGCTTATCTTAATGTACTTATTGAGGAATATCTGGAAGGCAGACAGTCACTTTTCCCACATGTAAAACTAAGACCAAAGCACCATTTTGTGAGGCACTATCCACAGCTGATTTTGCAGTTTGGTCCTTTGATACGTCTCTGGACTATGCGTTTTGAAAGTAAGCATTGCTTTTTTAAAAGGTGCATTAAAAGTGCACAAAATTTCAAGAATGTCACTCAGACACTAAGTGAAAAGCACCAGTTACTGCAAGCCTACAAACAGTCCAGCCAATATTTTCAGAATAAAGTGGAGGTTGCAAAAAGTATTCCCTTAATTATGGATACATTTCATCAAGATATCCAAACAGCCATAAAGATGTGTTCAGTCAATGACAGTGCAGAAGTTAGTTCAGAAGTAACATTAAAGGGAACTCTGTATAAGAAGGGACACTATGTAGCTTTAAATAAATGTGAAGGTGGACTTTTGTTTGGTGAAATTCAGTTCATCATAATAAATTCAAATACACAAGTTTATTTTCTAGTACGGGAATTCAAGTCACAGTTTTCAGATAAATTGCATGTTTACACATTATTTCACAAATCAACATTTAAGTGTGTTGATTCTTCTAGATTGCTTGATTATTACCCACTGAATGCTTACAAACGAGGAACGTTTTCACTAGTTCCACTGAAGCATGCGGTGTCATCTTAAGACTTAAAAAAAAGGTAGGTTTATCTTCAAAACTTATTTTTGTTAAGGCACTTGAGTATCATAAACACATTGATCATAAAGGAAAATAACATTTTGAGAGTCAAACATACAATAAATTAAACTCTACTGTACAGTATTTCAGTTTCTTGAAGTCTGAATTATTTTAAATACTAAGGAATGGTGTATTTTTGTTGGATTTATTCAGCATGGCTTCAAGGAGGCAGGTAAAGGTTAAGAGCAACTCCAAGCAGCTTTTACTAATAAAGAAAGTTCCATATGACCAACTAAAGAATAAAGAGTTGGAGTTGATGGTACCCATGAATGGTGATGTATATGAGGCAGATGATAGTGAAAGTGATACACATAGCACAAGTAGTCAAGACACAGTAATCTTGGGTCCTATCCAACCAGGTCAGTGAAGCACTGAACATATTTAAGAGTTATGTACAATAGCTTTGCTTACAGTCTGCAATACGGAATACTCCTGCTCCACACAATAGGGTTATGCATGGAGCCTAACTGTATAGCCTACAGCCTTAAATAAAAGCTTCAGTACTTTATTGATTTTTACAGAGTGGCTGTTTGGTCCTATGTCCCATTTCATCTCAGCCCTCAAGGCCTGATAGGGACCAATAATTATGTAATGTACAGCCAAACCTCGTAATATTGTATATGGTACATAATTACCTAACTTATTTGAAAGCAACATTAAATGCAGTTTATGACTCATGTAACTAACTGAACATGTAGGTTACTGGTACTGTACAGTTTAGTAACTACAATGCATAACCATATACAGTAGATCAGTACAGTATTTCATTTTTCACCAGAAGCATACAGTAACATACTGTACTGTACTGTACAGTAAATCAGTATACGCTGTAGTATAAACAGTTTTCAGAATGACAATGCAGGTGATGTCCTCCTGTGATTAAAACAAAAATAATAATGACAACCTCATACTGTACTTCCTTAAGGGGGAGATTCTCTTCGTGGTGAATTGGAGCTTTTTGAATCCTCCAAACTATGCCACAAAACAGATCCCATATAAGAAACACTGAGGTCATCTGTTTCCTGACATACTTTGGAAGAGTTTTAGCACTCTAATTTGCTAAAAATAATTCTCCCCTTAAATAATGTGGTTAGACTATTGAAGTATTGATTGTACAGTATATTTCTTGCACACACACACACACACACATTCTTAATTTCCTATTCCTCCTTGTTAACCTCTTGTTTTCTATGGTACCAGGTTACTGCAGCAATGGAGGAATTAAGAAAGGCAGTCCTGAGTGTTCTTCCAAGCCTTCCACCAGAACTTCTGGAGAACGCCTGTGAACATCTCATCAGTATAGGGGTTGAAACAGTTTCTGATCTTAAATATGTTACACCAGATGACCTTCCCATGTTGAGGACCATTCAAGTGCGCAAGCTTGTTGACAAGCTGAAGCAAGGTAAATTGTTAAGATGTAGTTTTATTCTAATCAATTTTTAGTAAAATATTTCAGCATAGAACTATTTTCATCAAATGATGGCTCTACTCATTCCTGTTCACACTTGGTAACAAATAACTGATTTTTTATGTTCCCCAGATTCTTCAACTCCGACATCACAGCAGATTCCTACCATAGATGAAGAGGAGGACTATCAACTACAACCTTCAAGTTCACAAGATCATGGAGAAAAACCCGAGCTGGATCCGGTATTAAATCCCATATGGGCAGAGGAATTCCATATACCATGGGAAAAATTTCAACAAAGATGTCTGCTAAGTGTCATAGAAAAGGGGATGAGACCAAAACCATCAGCTAGAAGGGAGATGGTTAGAATTTTGGTCACTGAAATAACAAAAATCACTACAAAACCAGGCAAGAAAGCACTAGCAACTATTGCACAAAGAATTGTAAAGAAGTATCCAAAGTCTTTTTTGGATACCATTGATGGAAGTCTGGTTGGATGTGGTTATGATTCTCTGTTAAAACAATTACAGTGCAGATGTGATAACATGAACAGAAAATCAAATGATAGCTTATTGAAAAGAAAAAATAATGACTCCCATGTATTAGAGGAAACTGATTCAATTACCTCGTATTCCACTAAAAAAATGTGCCTTAACGATCAATACGGATGCATTAACTTTATGCCAAGTGCTTATCCAGAAGAGTGGGAATCAGAAGCATCACAGGAAACTATGAAATTGTTGTTGCAGGAAAAATATAAAGAAAGACGAAGTGATGAGGTGGAACCTTTGTTGAAGAACACATACATATCGCAGAGGAAAGATATAATATTAAAAAATATGAGCACATCAGATTTACAGATGACTTGGCCATACTTATTTGATCAAGTTGGAATGCTTCTTCATTTCAAAGAACTGACTGGTATTTTAATCAGAGACAAAATGAACTCTGCATTTACTCATAAGGGTGAAAAGATATTAAAGTGGATGAAAGAGCAGCCAAGTAAAAACTTTAGGAAAATACAAGAGCAGCTTGTAGAGGCTAAGTGCTCTATGAGTAATGGCACCCCAGAGGCAGTTGCTATCACCTGTGCAGTGATGTCATATTTTAGTGAAAAAGAGGAGACCGTATATAAATGTGTAGAGGTATGTTATTTATGTACAGTATTGTATATAGAGATTAGCTACTGTGTGTGTTTGTGTGTACCAAAGAACTGATATATCTAGAAGTCCATACAACCCTATATATTTAGCATAATTTTATCTGTTTTATTCTAATTACAGAACTTGTATGCAATACTCCATTGAGTAAGAGGCACTTCACCCAATTTTATATGGACTGTGCCAAGGGTGTGATTGTCTGTGTTTGTCCATCCATGTGTCTGTCCGTCCATTTGTTCATCTGTTACTTGTTTTTGTGAGGTATGTTGTTCTTGTTAGTGCAATCAGTAAATCAGTCTCGCACATGTCTTGTACCCAGCATTTATAGCAGTACCATTCAGATTTTCTTTCCTCCCCTTTTTTATTCACCTGTTATTTTCATGTTTTAATAGAATGAGATAATCATAATGATTGTCAGATCCTGTTGCTTGTCCTGTTTAAATTAATAACATTTCAAGTTTAGAGATGCTGTCATTTTTGTTTATACATTTTCCAGGCAGCTGCAACTAAGGCTGATATTGAAAAGAACCTTCCTGATACGCCATGCTTAATAGGCTTTGGTAAGTAAACTATAATACATTATTGTGTGCTGTCAGCTCATAATTATTTTTTTTTTTATGACACTCAACATAAGGCTAGATGCCCAATTTCCAGGTCAACTTTTATGGCACCCAACTGCAGAGAGAGGGATGGAGGGTAATCCCAAATACTGTTATTGTAATCATACAGATGAGGGTGTTGTACGATGTTCAGGCACGGTATCTAATAATTAGCACTGGAAACTCGGTTCAGAAGAACAAATACTCTCATTCCCTCGCCTGAGAGTGATTTGAACTCTGAACCATGAGGTACAAGTCTAGTACACCATAAACTCAGCCACCATCTCTGTATGTTGTAGTGAATGGTAATAACAATGTGTAATACAGTATTTTTTTTACTTTTTTTACCAGTATTTTCCTTATACTGTACATTGTTTGAATTATAACAATATTTAAAAACTTGAAATAAACCCTTGTTCATGGAGAGGCATTATCCAGTGTTCAAGTCAAACATACTGATTGATTTAATTATCTCCATTTGCCTGTAGTCTATAAACTTTTATTTCTTATGTACTTCCAGGAGAATCGAGGATGTTGGCGAGCAGGTTTATGCTCAGTATCGATGGTGTGGTTGTGAACGATCACATATCTACATTTGCTGCTGGCCTTGCCATGTTGTTTTGTAGTTACTACAACTTCAACATCATGTACCCACTTGATTGTGCAGCAACGTTGGAGTTCATTCAAAGGTAAGCTCTGAAACAACTTTGTTACCATATATTGCAGAATATTCCTCAAGTGATACCTAAAACAAAATATTATTGGTCTTTTATCAAAATAGTATATAAACTTAAATCTTTACATCTCAACAGATTACATGGTTATACTTGTGTAGCCCATAGCAATCATTACAGTGTTCCTTTTGTTGACACACACATTCTTTGGTGTTCCATCCACTAAATATTTCTGGACAGATCATAGTACAGTCACGCACCACAATCTTATTATGCTTTATTGTTACAGATGCTTCGTTGGTATCAACCCAGACAGGGGCAGCAAAGTACAAGTCAAGAAAAATTGTAAGCGATACTCTCAGACTCACCCCAAGGTTCTTAGCCTGATCAGTGCGATAGCTGATGTGGATTGGCGGAGTTAAAGCCTCAGAAGTAAGGTTCATTCGTTTATACTGTATATTTAGTATGATACATTTATAATTCTCTTAAAATGGGTTGTAAAATTCTTGGTATGGTACAAGTTTTATATTTTTTGAGACGCTGCTTTTGTTGTATTTCTATATCTATCTATCTATCTATCTATGGCCAGATGCCGCATCTCTGTAGGGGTGGCTACAATTATAAGCCTCCATGCACCTCATTGAAATACTACATTGTCACATGTTAAAGCAACCTGGCATCTCCAACCCCCTACCCACCATCTTTTCTCTTGCTTCCTCCCTATCTCCCAGCAAAGCCTCCCCCTCCCCCACACACACACTTCCCTCGACCACCCCTGCCTGTACTCCTTCCCCCGCAACCCCCTCCGCCTGTATTCCTTCCCCCGCAACCCCCCCAACACCTCCCGCCTCTACCCTCCCCATGTATTCCATATTTAAGGCTTTCAATGTTGTCCTCATATGCTGTTGTTCTGCAACCATGTTCGATTACTGTTTCCTTCACGTTTGAATAGTTTGCCCGTATACCAGCTTTACTATATTTTAGCCTGATTGTTGCTTTCTCTGTATCCTCTCATTCAGTTTATCTCAGCGCTAGCACCTATACTCTCCACTTATTTCCATATCCATACTCAGACTTCTCTTTATCATTACAGATGCAGTAGCAGAGTGAAGTTGTTTCACATTCCTCCAACACACCGAGATCCCACACACCGAGATACAGTGCACCATAAAATGCCCAAACTTCGGACATTTTCAATATGTTTTAATGAATACTTCTGTTTAGAATAGTGCAATTTTATTCCTGTTGGTGTCATGTGGTAGCCAGGGAGAGTACCTACTGAATCCGTATAATTTAAAAAATTGGCCACGCTAAATTCATGCTTTTTTTTTTTCATTTTCAAGTGTCCGAAGTTAGGAAATTTGTTCCATTAAGAAATTCATAGAAAATTTATGCATGCTTATATTTTAAAATAGTTTACTGGCCAGTACTTACAGCAGTTTTCCACGTAAAATTGTACCTTTCACATTCTTACAATTGAAACCTTTTGTTCTGTGTGTATGTTCTTAAATCCCCCATTTCAATAGAGGGTTTTTTTGTTTTGTTTTTCACAAGGCCCAAAACAACTTTTTATGTTTTATGATCAAAATTGTAAAAGTACAGTATACTGTATAAATGTTTTTGCCGCATACATTTGTCCTCAAAAATAGCACTCTGTACTCAGATAATTTGCTGTCTCAGGGAAAAATTGTCAGTTAAACTCACTAAATAAATTTTTTTTTATTATCAGTTCGTTTGCATGATTCTTTTTGCAAGGAAACTCCTTCATAAAGATCGGTATACATATATATATAGGTCCTGATGGTATTTGTAGATTAGATATTTAATCCATATACTCATGTATTTTTTTAAAGAAATTGATCCCTGTTTCTTCCAGAAGTTTCAGTGTAACCGATTCTGAAAGAAACAAAAATAATATTCTGTGCAAAAATACAATATTCTTTCTGTAAAAAAAAAAACAGAATAAATACTGGCATCCATGCTGCCAAACAATATCTGTGAATTATTAAAAAAACTTAATTTTCCTGTAAATTATATTACAGGAAATACCAGTATATTTTACAAGAAACGTAGTTTTCCTGTAAATTATATTACAGGAAATACCTGTATATTTTTACAAATAACGTAGTTTTCCTGTAAATTATATTACAGGAAATACGTGTATATTTTTCTGACAACGTTTTTTTCCTGTAAATTATATTACAGGAAATGCCTGTATATTTTACAGAAAATTTGAACTGTAAATTTTACAGAAAATGTTTGGCAGCATGGATGCCAGTATTTTTTCTGTAAAATTTAACAGATTTTTTACAGTGTGGATACTCAGCTTTATGAAAAAAATGAAGTCTTACAAGTGTGGTTGGTTTGGAAGCTAACAAACAAATACGACTGTAGAATCGACCCTATAACCAGTGCAATTCTTTCTTGGTTTCAAAAGGAATAAATAACTTCTCTAAAATGAAACAACAAAAATCTGCGGTGTGCAATATTTTCTTGGTTGCAAAGGGAATAAATAACTTCTCTAAAATGAAAAAAAAAAACACACACACACACAACTGCGGTGTGCATATCACTGGTACAAATGCACAAAGGCAAACGCCACTTCACGGCAGCGTTCTCAGGAAATAAGATTTACCGGTGGGAAAAGACCGTCAAAAGGGACCGTTCTCCCCTCACTCTGATACACAATGAAGTCACACACAAGGCTCTTTTACCCACTACATACTAACTAAGGGGGCAGGCAGGCAGTACAGGCAGTGTTGTTGGTTAATGTGGAGCAAAAGATTTCTTCAAACTAGTCTAGGCATCATGCTACCATTATTTCTTTGTTAATTTGGTCCTGTTTCCTTGGCATACTTTAGAGGAATCAAGGCACTCTAATGATCCAAACGTATACTATGGGTCGATTCCACAGTGGTTGGTATTGGTTTGTAAGCACGCAAACGAAAGAATCTTAGCCATGTAAATAAATAACTTATGGGTGAATTATTTACTGAATTTGGTGAGTAAACTATGCAGTGATCATCATTATAGAACTGTTTTAATAGATTTTGTGAATGTGGATACTCAGCTTTTGGAAGATAATGAAGCCTTACAAGTATGATTGGTTGGGAAGCTAACAAACAAATACCACTGTGGAGTCGACACTATATCCCCTTCAGAGCCAGACTGGGTGTTGCAACAGCTGTGATAGCGACGACACAACACAACATGGACTTGTGTGCTGGTGTAATTAGTTAAGACTCAGTCAGCACCTCGTACCCTCGCAATCCAAAATTCGCATCTCGGTCATGTTGAAGTCTCGAATCATTTGACATATTAGTGAACCAATTACAACGCTTATCCTGTTTCATATTTGCTTGAACTCTTCTAATACTCGATCAGGCTATTCGAAGCAAGCCTGGATACATATTTTGGATCGCGAGTGTACAGTTTGCCACAGGAAGTTTCACACAGGCTGTATGGAAAGAGTGGGCTCAATTCTTAACCAGTGAATGAGGTGGTACAGTCAGGGTTCAAATTGTCCTGCAACTTGGTGAATAAAAAAAGCGAACCATTTGAGTGAATCTTATGAACCAATATTTCAGACCAACACCTATAGTTTCGGATCATTTTTCGAAGCCATCTCATTGACTGTACCTGACTCACAGTGGGCCCAGAGCGAAATGTGTTGAGGTGTCAGGTGGACCTATATAATACTATCTAGACCGTGCATGGGTATTGTGGGAATGTTAGAAGGGTCATGCTGCTTCTCGGAAATGACTTCACTCACCTCGGGTTGCATGACACACGAACTTGGAGTTGTAAATAAGCACAGAACAAACACTTACACACACACACACACACACACACACACACACACACACACACACACACACACACACACACACACACACACACACACACACACACACACACACACACACACACACACACACACACACACACACACACACACACACACACACACACACACACACACACACACACACACACACACACACACACACACACACACACACACACACACACACACACACACACACACACACACACACACACACACACACACACACACACACACACACACACACACACACACACACACACACACACACACACACACACACACACACACACACACACACACACACACACACACACA
>JAWQEG010001788.1:412500-464062 GCA_033782935.1 Petrolisthes cinctipes | reverse complement strand
ACACACACACACACACACACACACACACACACACATTTCTAAACTTAGCTAGACATCCACACACTGACACACACACATTTCTAAACTTAGCTACACACACACACACACACACACACTGACACACACACACACATATCTAAACTTAGCTAGACATCCACACACTGACACACACACACATTTCTAAACTTAGCTACACACACACACACACACACACACACACTGACACACACACAAACACATTTCTAAACTTAGCTACACACACACACACACTGACACACACACACACACATTTCTAAACTTAGCTAGATATCCACACACTGACACACACACACACACACACCTTTCTAAACTTAGCTCCACATCCACACACTGACACACACACAAACACACATTTCTAAACTTAGCTACACACACACACACACACTCGCACACACACACTCGCACACACACACACACACACACACACACACACACACACATTTCTAAACTTAGCTCCACACATCCACACACTGACACACCAATTCATTACCTGCCACGGATGGAAACAAACAAACACAGGTCCATCTCTCCCTCCCTCCCTACACAACAGACTGACAAACAAAACACACACACACTACCACCAGCCAGAACCAATACCCCAGCAGCTACAGTGGTGGACAAGAGTTTCTGCCCATTATTATTAGGATATTGAACCGCTGGAATCAAAATAACAATAGTCTGAGCTGTATTGTTTACTTGCAATTTCATTCAGCTTTCAAGGGATTTAAAAAGTTTGGTTGGTGTGCGGTGAGGCTGAGGGGAGATTGTCTTTCTGGTGAATTGGAAGACTACTGATTCCTCCAAATAATGCCACAAAACACATCCCTCGTTCAAGTAACATTAAAGGAGGATTCTCTTGTTGGTGAATTGGAGGGCTCTGATTCCTCCAAAGAAAACACATCCCTCGTTAAAGTAACATTAAGGGGAGATTCTCTTTCTGGTGAATTGGAGGACTCTGATTCCTCCAAAGAAAACACATCCCTCGTTAAAGTAACATTAATTAAGGGGAGATTCTCTTGTTGGTGAATTGGAGGACTCTGATTCCTCCAAAGAAAACATATCCCTCGTTAAAGTAAAATTAAAGGAGGATTCTCTTGTTGGTGAATTGGAGGGCTACTGATTCCTCCAACCTATTTCCAAGCAACAGTGGTACAAATAGGGTATCGTTTTCGTGGCATAGTTTGGAGGAATCAGCTGAGACCTTCCAATTCACCCTCCAAAGAATCTCCCCTTAATTAAGATCATGTGTTTCTTGGCATAGTTTGGTAGGAATTCACACAGACAGACCTTCCAATTTACCAACAAGAGAATCTCACCTTATATGATCGAGATTGAACAGTTATGCACAAAGACTTAGTCGCCTTTACTATCCTACAGTAAAAAAAAAAAAAAAAAAAAAAAAAAAAAAAAAGTAGTCTCCAAAAAATTGAAGAAAAGTATATTATAACAGAATTTAATCACAAGCGTTTATGTATTTTTTTGTTAATTCCTTTCACAACTGGTTTCCATGTGTGGCCGAAGTCTGTGGCATTCATTACTATTATTTATTCACTAGTAAATATTATTCAAAGAACACTAGAACCAACCTATATATTTATTCTGTTTACAATAGGACAAGTCAGCGCCAGTCTCTCTCTCTCTCTCTCTCTCTCTCTCTCTCTCTCTCTCTCTCTCTCAATTTTCGGTGACCAACATTAGCAACAAAGCCCAAACCAACAATACACACACACACACACACACACACACACACGGCATGTTAGCAAAAACTGTTGATATAAGCACATGCTCATCAACACAATGCAAATTTTGTTGTTTCTACTGATTCATCTAACGCAGCAATTTACTAAACCTACAACAACAACAAAAACAACACACGAGAGGGAAAGGTAAATAAACCATACTACTACATGTTGCCTATATACCAAACCACCAACCAACCAACCAACCAAGGATGATAGACTATAAAACCAACCAACCAACCAACCAACCTTTACCGCGTGGGATCCCTGACTGACTGACTGAGACATATATATACAGAGTAGTGTCGGTTCGGGACAAGAGATGGCGTTGGTGGTGATTGAGTCTCCCACTGTAGCCCAGGTTACTCTTTTATAGGGCAGGAGATTGGTGGTGGTGTTGGTGGTGGTTGAAGGGAGAGGCGTTACTTAGGGCACCAGTGGAATAGATGGGAGGGGTGGGAATGGGGGAAAAGGAAACGAGGGAGGGGTGGGTGTGGGTGGGGATGGGGGAAATGGAAATGAGGGAGGGGGTGGTGTGGGTGGGGATGGGGAAAAGGAAATGAGGGAGGGGTGGTGTGGGTGGGGATGGGGAAAAGAAATGAGGGAGGGGGTGGTGTGGGCATGGGGAAAAGGAAATGAGGGGAGGGATGTGATGGGGATGGGGAAATGGAAATGAGGGAGGGGTGGTGTGTGTGGGGGATGGGGGAAATGGAAATGAGGGAGAGGTGGTGTGGCATGGGGAAAAGGAAATGAGGGAGGGATGTGATGGGGCGGGGAGAAGAAGCAAGGAAAATAGAAAGTACGGGGAATATTGGAAGAGAAAAAAGTGGTGGAAAGTAGAATGATTAGGAAAGAAATTACGAATGGTGAAAGATTGGAGAAAAAAAAAAAGTTTTGTAGGAGTTAGAGAAACGTGAAAGGAAGGGAAGGAATAAGGAAGTGGGAAAGGATGATAAGGTAGTAAATTGGGAAAGCAGAGAAAGAGAGGGAAAGGAAGGTGGAAGGAAGCGACAGAAGAGGAAGTGGAGGCGAGAGAAAATGGATAAAAAAATACGAGGAGGAGGGGAAGGGTTAATGTTGGGGAAGAACGGAGGAAAAACGAGGGAGATATAATAAGAAAGAGGGGAGGATGAGGGAGAGATGAAGAAGAGGCAAAACTGACGTGGAATGTTAAAAAATATAAAAAAAGGAGGAAGGAAGGAAGGAAAGGAAGGAAGGAAAGGGAAGCAAAAAGGCAGACAGGTAAAACGAAAGTATAAAAATTGTCAAAATGTATACAAAGAACTGTAAAACAAAAAACAAAAAAATGGACAATAAAAAAATAAAGCGAGAGACAAAAGATGAAATTTTTTAGTCGAAATACAAGGAGTCATACAGTTATACCAAAGGTTCTATATATATAAAAAAAAAAAAAAAAATAGGAATAAAAAACAAGAGTACAACAATGAGATCAACATGAGGGAGAAAGACATGATTAGAGGAAGGGAAATGAAAGAACACGAGGGAAATGAAAGAACACAAGGAAATGAAAGCTGCTGGAGAAGACGGAAAGGAAGGAAGTAAATATGTATACGAGGAAGGGACAAGAGAATGAGTGGTGTAATCGTGGAAAAGAGAGAGAGAGAGAGAGAGAGAGAGAGAGAGAGAGAGAGAGAGAGAGAGAGAGAGAGAGAGAGAGAGAGAGAGGAGGGTGACTGTGTGGAGAGTTACAAGGAGTTACAAGGAGTTACAAGGAAAAGAAGTACCCTAGGGGACCTTACGATCTATACAAAGAGGGAGAGAGGGTGACTGTGTTAAGGAGAGAGAGAGAGAGAGAGAGAGAGAGAGAGAGAGAGAGAGAGAGAGTGACTGTGTGAAGGGCAGGAGAGAGTGATGAAGAGGGAAATAGAGCGAGTGGAGAGGGAGGGACAGTGTGAAGAAAAAGCAAGAGAGAGAGAGAGAGAGAGAGAGAGAGAGAGAGAGAGAGAGAGAGAGAGAGAGAGAGAGAGAGAGAGAGAGAGAGAGAGAGAGAGGATGGTGGGGGGAAAAGGGAGAAAGATTATTGGGATATATTGAAGGTCAGAAAGTGAGAGAGAGAAAGGATGCAAGGAAATTGAGAAAGACCGGGGTTGACGTCGTAGAGAGAGAGAGAGAGAGAGAGAGAGAGAGAGAGAGAGAGAGAGAGAGAGAGAGGACAAAGAATTAAGAACGATGAAAGTGAGGTAATAAAGGAGAAAGGAATAAAGGTGAATGGATGAAAGAGATACTGGTGACAGATGGAATGAGAGGAGGGAAAAAGAATTGTGTGTGTGTGTGTGTGTGTGTGTATCAGTATGTGTGTATGTGTGTGTGTGTGTGTGTGTGTGTGTGTGTGTGTGTGTGTATCAGTGTGTGTGTGTGTGTGTGTGTGTGTGTGTGTGTGTGTGTGTATCAGTATGTGTGTGTGTGTGTGTGTGTGTGTATCAGTATGTGTGTGTGTGTCAGTGTGTGTGTGTATCAGTATGTGTGTGTGTGTGTGTCAGTATGTGTGTGTGTGTGTGTGTCAGTGTGTGTGTATCAGTATGTGTGTGTGTGTGTGTGTGTGTGTGTGTGTGTGTGTGTGTGTGTGTGTGTGTGTGTAGAGAATGTTAGGGATAGAGGAGAAGAAAGGAGAAGAATAAGAGATGGGACGAATCAAAATGTAGGGCTGGGAAGGAGGGCAAAAATAATAAAAGAAGAAGGGAAGGTAGGAAGGTAGGAAGGAGGATAGTGTGATGGGGAGAGGGGAGGAGAGTATAGAAATAGAATTCGGGGTGGGAGGAGGAGAAGGAAGAAGAGGAAGAGGAGGAGGAGGAGGAAGAGAAAGAGGAGGAGGAAGAGAAAGAAGAGGATGAGGAGGAAGAGAAGGAGGAGAAAGAGGAGGACAAGGATGAGGAGGGAGGAGGAGGAGGAGGAAGAGAAAGAGGAGGTGGAAGAAGAAGAAGAAGAAGAGGAGGATGGAGGGTGGGCAGGATGAAAACACATGATAAATGGGAGGAAAAAGAAACCTGGAAGAGAGATAAGAAAGGAGAGACGTGTGGAAGGGGAAGGGAAGGGGGAGGGGGGGTGGAGTGTGAGGGATGGATGGGTGGAAGGATAAGGGAAGTAAGGGGGGGGGGGTGGCTGTGAGGGGAGAGGGGAAGGAGGAAGGGGGAGTGTATGTAGTAATAAGGAAAGGAAAACACAAAATGGAAAGTAAACAGTACAGTAATTTCTCTCTTTTCTCTACCCTTTTTTTACTCTAACTCTCGCTTTTTTTTCACACTTCCTCAATCTCTCCTCTACCCATTCTTTCCTCCACCTTCTCTCGCTTTTTCTCCACCCTTCCTCAATCTCTCCTCCACCTCTCACTTTTCCTCCGCCCTTCCTCAATCTCTCCTCTACCCTTTCTTTCCTCCACCACCTTTCGCTTTTACTCCACCCTTCCTCAATCTTTCCTCCACTTCTCGCTTTTACTCCACCCTTCCTCAATCTCTCCTCTACCCTTCCTCAATCTCTCCTCTTCCCTTTCTTTCCTCCACCCTTCCTCAATCTCTCCTCCACTTCTCGCTTTTCCTCCGCCCTTCCTCTCAATCTCTCCTCTACCCATTCTTTCCTCCACCTCCTCTCGCTTTTTCTCCACCCTTCCTCAATCTCTCCTCCATCTTCCCCCTCCCTCCCCCCCCCCCTCTCCACCATCGACCGACCCCCACTGAAGCAATTCCGGGAAACAATTTTTCCAGATATGGGGTCCCAGTGTCTCCTTTCCTTTCCCTTTCCCTTCCCTGTCATTCTTTTCTTTTCCTCCTCTTCCCTTCCCTTCAATTCTTTTCCCTGTCATCCTTTCCTCTCCTCCTCTTCCTTTCCCTTCAATTCTTTTCCCTGTCATTCTTTTCTTTTCCTCCCCTTCCTTTCCCTTCAATTCTTTTCCCTGTCAGCCTTTCCTCTCCTCCTCTTCCTTTCCTTTCCCTTTCCCTTCCCTGTCATTCTTTCCTCTCCTCCTCTTCCTTTCCCTTCAATTCTTTTCCTTGTCATCCTTTCCTCTCCTCCTCTTCCTTTCCCTTCAATTCTTTTCCCTGTCATCCCTTTACTTTTCCCCTCTTCCTTTCCTTTCCCTTTCCCTTCCCTGTCATTCTTTTCTTTTCCTCCCCTTCCTTTCCCTTCAATTCTTTTCCCTGTCATCCTTTCCTCTCCTCCTCTTCCTTTCCCTTCAATTCTTTTCCCTGTCATCCTTTCCTCTCCTCCTCTTCCTTTCCCTTCAATTCTTTTCCCTGTCATCCTTTACTTTTCCCCTTCCTTTCCCTACCCTATCATCCTTTTCTTTCCTCCCCTTCCTTTCCTGTCATCCTTTACTTTTCCCCTTCCTTTCCCTACCCTATCATCCTTTTCTTTCCTCCCCTTCCTTTCCTGTCATCCTTTTCTTTTCCCCTTCCTTTCCCTACCCTATCATCCTTTTCTTTCCTCCCCTTCCTTTCCTGTCATCCTTTTCTTTTCCCCTTCCTTTCCCTACCCTGTCATCATTTTCTTTCCTCCCCTTCCTTTCTTTCCCTTCCCTTCAATGTCATCCTTTTCATTCCCTTCCATTCCTTTCCCTTATCTTCCCTCCCCTTCCTTTCCCTGTCATCCTTTTCTTTTCCCCTTCCTTTCCCTACCCTGTCATCCTTTACTTTCCTCCCCTTCCTTTCACTTCCCTCCAGTCCATTATTTCCTTACCGTTTCTCCCCCCATCTCTTCCTCTTTCCATTTTTTTCCTTGCTATTTGTTTATTTTTTTTTACTTCCTATTTCCTTCCTGTGTGACAATTTTTCATCCATTCTTTTCCTTCCTTCACATCACTGATTTTTTCCTCCTTTCTTTCATCTCTCTTTCTCTCTTTTTTTTTTTTTTTTTTTTTTTGGATTCCTCTCTTCATCTCCCTTTCCTTCATTTCCATCCTCTCCCCTTTCTCATTGCTATCCATACCTCTCCTCTCTTCCCTCTTTCCTTCCCTCTCCCTTTTCCTTTCCTCTTTCCCCCTTTTCCTCTCCTCTCTATCTTCCACTTCCTCTCTCCCCCTTTTTCCACTCCTCTCATTATTTCCGTTTCATCTCTCACCTCTTTCGTTCACTTCCATCCCTTCCATCACTTCCTATTTCATTTTCCCCCTTCCATTCTTCCCTTTCCTTCCATCACTCCCATTTTATTTCTCCTATTCCCTCTCCACTCTTTCCCTTCCCATAGCTTACTCTTCTATTTCCCCTCTCTTCCTCTTTCTATTCTCTCCTTTCATCACTATTTCACCCCTCTCCATTCTCTCCTTCCATCACCATTACCCCTCTCTCCATTCTTTCCTTCTATCACTATTTCCCCTCTCCTCCTCTTTCCATTCTCTCCTTCCATCACCATTTCCCCTCTCTCCATTCTCTCCTTCTATCACTATTTCACCCCTCTCCACTATTTCTCTCCCTTCGTGTACTTACTATTCTATTTTTCCTCTCCTTCCCTTCCCTTTCCTCTCCCCACTCTTTCCCTTCCCTTTCCTCTCTCCACTCTTTCCCTACCCTTTCCTCTCCCCACTCTTTCTCTTCCCCTTCCTCTCCCCACTCTTTCCCTTCCCTTTCCTCTCTCCACTCTTTCCCTTCCCTTTCCTCTCCCCAGTCTTTCCCTTCCCTTTCCTCTCCCCACTCTTTCCCTTCCATTTCCTCTCCCCACTCTTTCCCTTCCCTCTTTCCTGTCCCCACTCTTTCCTTCCCTTCGTGTACTATTCTATTTACTCTCTCTTCCCCCCCTTCCCCCCCCCCCACCCCTACCCCCCCCCCCCACCAGAGCAACACACTCATCCAGAGACACAAGGTTTGGGGGACACGTTCACTGTTCTTTTTCTCTCTCTCACTTTCTCTCTCTCTCTCTCTTTTTTTTTTCAACACTCAAGCTTTCAACCACTTTTTTTTTTTTTTTTTTTTTTTTTTTTTTGCAACACTTCCGCTTGCTTGCTTGCTTGTTTTTTCCACCTTTCCCTTTTTTTTCTCTCAGTAACACTCACGAGTTCTTTTCTGTCCTTCACTTGCTTTCCTATATTATCACTCACGCTTTCGTCGTCCCCTTTTTTTCTATATTTGCAACACACACACACACACACACACACACACACACACACACACACACACACACACACACACACACACACACACACACACACACAGTCTCTCTCTCTCTCTCTCTCTCTTTCTCTCTCTCTCTCTCTCTCTCTCTCTCTCTCTCTCTCTCTCTCTCTCTCTCTCTCTCTCTCTCTCTCTCTCTCTCTCTCTCTCTCTCTCTCTCTCTCTCTCATTTTTTTTACCCTTGCTTACACGCTTTTCTCCACTTTTCCATTAGTTGCAACATTAACCCCCTTTCCTTCACCTTCAACTAACGGGTATCTTTAATGTCACACTAGCATTCCTTTACTTCCTTCAGCAACACTCAACGCTTCACACAACACTTAAAGGGTGGGTATAGTTTGGGCATTTCTGGAGATATGTAATGATTCCTCCAAACTACTCCAAGCAACAGACCACCATTATTTTTGTTAATCTGGTCCTATTTCCTGGCATACTTTGGAGTAATCAAGACACTCCAATGTACCAAAAGTGTATTATCTATTCCCTTATGTTCCACACTCACCAACGTCATTACTACACAGTTTAATTAACTTACTTTAGCGTCATTATTAGTACACCAGAGTTTTGCCATAAAGATTACAGCAGAGTTCACTGAGGCTGGCAAACTACTTCTTTTGTTTGGATGCTTGGAAACCGATACAGTGTGACAGTAAAATTTTCGTCTCTCTCTCTCTCTCTCTCTCTCTCTCTCTCTCTCTCTCTCTCTCTCTCTCTTTCTCTCTCTCTCTCTCTCTCTCTCTCTCTCTCTGCACAAGTACGACATCACACTGATCACACTATTATCCCAGAACCAATAGACTTTCAATTGGTCCTGTACTTCCCCTCATTCCAACCCTAGTTTGTTTACGTCGGTTAGTTCTCGTTGCGGGTCTATCTATAAACTGTGTCTCAGTAGGAAAGAGGGGGACAACTTGGACAAATAAATTCCTGTGGGTTCTTGAAGACTAATGTTCCTCGTGGGTGTAGCCTATTCACAACAAGGAAGGGAAGGAGGGTAAATAGGTAAGAAAGGAGGATGGGGAGGGAGGGAGGGAGGGAAGGAGGGTATATAGGAAGGGAGGGAGGGTAAATAGGAATGGAGGGAGGGAGGAAGGGAAGGAGGGTATATAGGAAGGGAGGGAGGGAAGGAGGGTATATAGGAAGGGAAGGAGGGTAAATAGGAATGGAGGGAGGGAGGGAGGGAAGGAGGGTATATAGGAAGGGAAGGAGGGTATATAGGAAGGGAGGGAAAGGGAAGGAAAGGAGGATGGGAGGGGTTGAGGGGAGGGAGAGGAAGGGAGGGAGTATGGGTGGTGTTGAGGGGAGGGGGAGAGAGGGAGGGTAAAGAAATTTGGTAAGGAGGAGGGAGGGATGATGACGAGAAAAGAGTAAAGGTGGAGGGAGGGAATAAGAATGAAGAGAAATGAGGTGAAGGAGGAGGGAGGAGAGGGAATGAGAAGAGTGAGGGAGAGGGAATGAGAAGAGTGAGGGAGAGGGAATGAGAAGAGTGAGGGAGAGGGAATGAGAAGAGTGAGGGAGAGGGAAGGAGATGAGTGAGGGAGAGGAAAGGAGAAGAGTGAGGAGAGGGAATAAGAAGAGTGAGGGAGAGGGAATAAGAAGAGTGAGGGAGAGGGAATAAGAAGAGTGAGGGAGAGGGAATGAGAAGAGTGAGGGAGAGGGAATGAGAAGAGTGAGGGAGAGGGAATAAGAAGAGTGAGGGAGAGGGAATGAGAAGAGTGAGGGAGAGGGAATGAGAAGAGTGAGGGAGAGGGAATAAGAAGAGTGAGGGAGAGGAAAGGAGAAGAGTGAGGGAGAGGGAATGAGAAGAGTGAGGGAGAGGGAATGAGAAGAGTGAGGGAGAGGAAAGGAGAAGAGTGAGGAGAGGAAAGGAGAAGAGTGAGGGTAGGGTGTGAAGTTCTTAGACACGAGCTACCACTGTTCAACCATTAACTAGCAGGAATGTGGTAACTTATATATACATACACAAGAGGTGACGTGCTTTTGGCAAACATACACAGACAAGCAGCCACACAGCCACCTAACACACACACACACACACACACACATATATATAACAGTAGCTACACACACACACAGATTCAAAGGAAGCAACACACACATACACACACACACATATCCGTAGCTACACAAACACACACACACACACACACACACACACACACACACACACACACACACACACAGATTCAAAGGAAGCATCACACACACACACACACACACACAACAGCATATACTGGTACACAACCACATAGACTGGCACACAAACACAAAACCATGAACACCAGGCAATTTGTAGTGACATGGAGTGCTGGCAGGGCAGGGTGGTGGGTGGGAGGGGGAGGAGGAAGAGTAGTGGGAGAGGTGGTGGTGGTGGAGGAGGAAGAGGAGGAGGAGTAGTAGGGGTGGTTGTGGGGGGGGGAAGAAGTGGTAGAGGTAGTAGGGGAGGAGTGGTAGTGGAGGTGGTGGAGGAGGAAGAGGAGTAGGGGTGGTTGTGGGTGGGAAGGAGTGGTAGAGGTAGTAGAGGAGGAGTGGTAGTAGTGGTTGTGGTGGAGGAGTGGTAGTAGTGGTGGTGGTGCTCGTTGCCGGTCTGGGTTCCCTTAACTGCTCAGCACATCCGCGTTTGAACGGGAAAGACAGTGAAGGGAAAGTTGTAATATATATATATATATATATATATATATATATATATATATATATATATATATATATATATATATATATATATATATATATATATATATAACACTAACTACGGTACAGTAACCTCTAAGCAAACAACCAATCGGAGAGAACAAACAAATAGTGGCATTACAACCTGTGTATTGTGTTGTATTACCGGTGTGTGCCATTGAACACACTCACCGTATTACATATTCTACTAAGTATAAATTCACTGTCATGACATCCTACGAAAATAAGAATAACAATATCAAATATTGATCAAACAGCATAACAAGAACGAATGTGTCAGAAAAGAACAAAAACACTGCAGAAAATTATTATAAAAATCCAATGAAACACACACAAAAAACAAAAAAACAAAAATAAAATAAAATTAAAAACATGGAAAGTACAGAAAAAAAAACGAAAATACAAAAAGGAAAATAAGAAAGAAAAAAAAAAACAATGCTAAGAACAATCAAAACAAACCAAGACAAGCACAGAGCCACACGAGAACAAGTACAAAAACAAACCCCAAACAAAACTCCAGCAAACAAGAGCACTGGGAAGCAAGCAGCTCAAATAAGAATTAAGCAAGTATACTAAGTCAATCCAGAACCATGCACGTCCCTCTCCCTCCCTCCCTCACTCCCTTACTTCCTGAGCTAACATACTCTCACTCTCTCTCTCTCTCTCTCTCTCTCTCTCTCTCTCTCTCTCTCTCTATGTATGTCTGTCTGTCTGTCTCTCTTCCAGTCTGTCTGTCTCCCCCCCCCCCCCCCCCCTCTCTCTCTCTCTCTCTCTCTCTCTCTCTCTCTCTCTCTCTCTCTCTCTCTCATCCAGTCTGTCTGTCTCCCTCTCTCCCTCCCTCTCTTAGCCAGTCTGTCTGTCTCCCTCTCTCCCTCCCTCTCTTAGCCTGTCTGTCTCCCTCTCTCCCTCTCCCTCTCTGCCATTCTGTCTGTCTCCCTCCCTCCCTCCCTCCCTCCTCTGCCAGTCTGTCTGTCTCCCTCTCCCTCTCTATGTCTGTCTGTCTATCCGTGTCATTCATTGTTTTGTTTTCTTTCCACCCCCCTCCCTCTCTCTCTCAAATCGTTCCCATTTCAACTATCCCTCCCACTCCTCTCTCTCTCTCTCTCTCTTTCTCTCTCTCTCTCTCTCTCTCTCTCTCTCTCTCTCTCTCTCTCTCTCTCAAATCGTCCCCATTTCAACTATCCCTCCCACTCCTCTCTCTCTCTCTCTCTCTCTCTCTCTCTCTCTCTCTCTCTCTTAAATCGTTCCCATTTCAACTATCCCTCCCACTCCTCTCTCTCTCTCTCTCTCTCTCTCTCTCTCTCTCTCTCTTCTCTCTCTCTCTCTCTCTCTCTCTCTGTTTTTCCCTCCTCCTCCCCCTCCTCTCATTCTCCATCCTTACCTCAATATGCTTCCAATATATAGATAGCCCTGTAGTCCCCTCTCCTCCTACTTACTCACTCCCACTCGTTAATTCCCTTTCTCCTCCCTTTCTTACTCACTTCCACTCGTTAATTCTCTTTCTCCTCCCTTTCTTCCTTCTCCCTTACTTACTCACTTCTACTCGTTAATTCTCTTTCTCCTCCCTTTCTTCCTTCTCCCTTACTTACTCACTTCTACTCGTTAATTCCCTATCTCCTCCCTTACTTACTCACTTCTACTCGTTCGTTAATTCTCTTTCTCCTCTCTCTCCTCCCATAATTCCCTTTCTCCTCCCTTTCTTCCTTCTCCCTTATCTACTCACACCCACTTGTTAATTCCCTTCCTACTTCCCCTACTCTCCACTACATTACATTCTCATTCTCCTTCTCCTCCCTTTTTTCTGCATTTCACACATTTTCTTTAGTGTTTTCTTTCCTATCCCTCCCTCTTACTTTATTTTCTCCACCTTTTCCACTCCTCACTCATACCTTCTCCACTCCTCACTCCTCCCTCCTCTCTTCTCGCCTCACTCCTCTCCTCACTACTCCCTCTCTATTCCTTTCTCTAATTCTCACTCCTCCCTCCTTCTCTCCTCTCTCCTCTCTCTTCCCTTTTCCTCTCTCCCTCTCCTCATTCCTCTCTCCTCTCCTCACTCTTCCCTTCTCCTACCTTCTCCTCTCCTCATTCCTCCCCTTCTCCTCTCCTTACTCCCCCCCCCCACCACCTGAAGACAATGTAGAAAGGTAATTGGGTTCTGGCGTACTCGAACAACTGGTAGGAAGGGGCGGGGGCGGGGGCGGGGGTGGGGGTGGGGGGGGACAATCGAACAACTGGGTGGGAGAGGGGGATACGTGTGGGGTAGGTAGGTAGGTATGTAGGTAGGTGGGTTGTGGACGTAAGGAGGTGAGGGGGAGGGGGTATATGTGTGGGGCATTAGGAGGGGTGGGGATGGAGGGGGGTGGGGCTGTGAGATTAGGGGGGGGGCGGGGTCGAGGCATTACGTGGCCGAGGATTAGTGTGGACGAGGAAATTTGGGGATTGTAGGATTAGGACGGGTGGGAGATTAGGATATGGGATTGGAATGGATGGACAAAAGAAAGAGAATGGTGCACGGGGGGGTTTGGGAAGGGGGTCAAGAATTATTAAGCGATGGAAATTTTTTAGGGGCAGATTCTCTAGACACGTTGGTGAATTGGAAGGCCTCTGCTCATGATTCCTCCAAACAATGCCACGAAACAAACAAACAAACAAACAAACAGATTCCCTACTTTAGTACACACGCAATCCAAAATTTGTATCCATGTCTTGTTGTTGAAGTTTCGAATCATTTGACATATTAGTGAACCAATTAATTACACACTTATTCCTTTGCTTGAGCTCGCTTAAGGTGATGATACTTCGCTTTCGTTACATTGCAGCTCTTCGATTCCTCCAAAGTGTGCCAGGAAACAGAACCAGAAGAGCAAAAATAATGGTGTTCTGTTGCTTGGAATAGTTTGGAAGATTCAGTTGCTCCAAATTTACCAACACTGAATTTCCTCCTTAATCAATACTCGTTCTATGGCCATTCGAAGCAAGCCTGGATACATATTTTGGATTGCGAGTGTAGTACCATTGAGGCCGTCTGTTTTCTGGCACAGTTTGTTTGTTTGTTTGGAGGGAGAATCAGAGACCTCCCAATTCACCCTCAAGAGAATCTCCCTGAATAATGCATGGGTGTGATAAATCATTTGTTTGTAGATTCACATAAAAAAAAAAAAAAGATAAAAATAGACAATTGGTTTAGGGGAAAGAAATCATCGGTCAGGGATCAGTAGAGAAATGAGAACACTGGTGGACAACAGGGAATAGAAATGATTAAGGTTCTCCGTGATGTAGTCAGAAAATTGGAGGTGTAGAGAGTCCTTCAAATATTACAATGAATGAAAAACCACCTAAATGGAATAAGTATGTTTCATGGCATAGTCAGGGGGAATCAGAAGCCTCTAATAAATTCTCTTACATGATCAGAGGGTTCTTAAGGGGAGATTCTTTTGATGGTGAAGTGGAAGGTCTCTGATTCCTCCAAACTATGCTATGAAACAGATCCTCCATTAGTAACAGTAAAGTTGTCTGTTTCCTGGCATAGTTTGGAGGAATCAGTAACCCATGCAATTAACCAAAAAGAGAATCTCCACTTAAAAACCTCCCTGATGTAGGTAGTAAATTGATGGTTAGTGAGTCCTTCAAACATTGCCACGAAACACATTAAATTAAAGCTTGTTTCGTGGCATAGTTAGGAGGAATCAGAAGCCTCCAATTATCATACACGAACACAAGGTCCTTAAGGGGGTGCGGGAGTAGGGGACAGGCTTGGGGGGGGGGGGTTTGGGGGGTGCGGGAATAGGGGGACAGGCTTGGGGGGGGGGGGGGTAGAAAGCCTGTTCCTTATTCCCGCACCCCCTAAACCCCCCCCCCCCCAAGCCTGTCCCCCTATTCCCGCACCCCCTTAAGGGAAAGACAGGAATCTGGTTTGGTGGGATTAGGAGGGTAGGATGGGATTAGGAGGGTAGGATGGGAGAAGGATTATGTAGTTGAGGGATTAGGAATCAGACAGGGTTAATTAAAGTGGGTTACGATACCTTTGAAGGGAAAATTCTAACTATAGGATAAATCAATATAAAAAAAATAAATAAATGTGAATATGGATGATGATGATAATAAATAGGGGTCAATATGGAGTAGCTTTGAAGGGAAAATTCTAACTAGGATAAATCTATATAAAAAAATAAAACAAATGTGAATATGGATGATGATGATAATAAATAAATAGGGTTTAATATGGAGTATAGATATCTGGATTATAGATAAGATTAAGGTAAGGGAAGATGTGTTTGAGGATGGATAGATAGAGGAATAGAGCTGAGGAAAAGTGGAAGACGAGTGAGTGGGGAGAGGGTGAGTAAGATATTGATGGGTCGAGAAGTGGGAGGGTGAGAGGGGAGAGGGATGGGACTGAGAGGTGTGGGAAGAGGGAGGTGAGAGAGATGGGACTGAGGTGAGAGGGGAGAGGAGATGAGATAGGAGGGGATGGGAGAGGAGACAGGGGAGATATGGAGGAAGGGAAGAGGAGACAGAGGAGATGGGAGGGGAGGGGAGATAGGAGAGGAGGGGAGACAGGGAAGATGGGAGGGGAGGGGAGAGGAGAGGAGATAGGGGAGGGGAGAGGGGATAGGAGATAGGGGAGGAGAGGGCAGACAGAGGGGAGAGGAGGCAGGGGAGATAAGAGGAGATAGGAGGGGAGGGGAGGGGAGAGGAGAGGAGATAGGGGAGGAGAGGGGAGACAGAGGGGAGAGGAGGGGAGGAAAGAGGAGAGAGATGGGAAGAAGGCTGGGAATGAGGTTGGTGGTCTGTGTCAGCACTCCATCTACTGTGATCGATTCCAGTCTGGCGAAAGATGGAGAGAGGGAGGGAGGGAGGAAGGGAGGAAAAAAGATGGAGAGAAGAGAAAGTGGAGTGGCACGAGAAGTATCTGAAAAGTATGGGGGGAGGGGGGCGAGGAGGGGGGGGGGAGATCTAGAAAAGTGATAATTATATGACAGACGATATCATATAATAACAAACCCAGAGATTTTTAGAGTATTCCTTTATGGTCAACAACTTTTCACCAAGGGATGACACAGTTAGGAAATCCTGACCTACGCTTGCTTAAGCTACCGAATTAAATCTGAGAACTCTTTTACGTCACGCTGTTCGTCTGTTATCAATTTAAGGGGGTGCGGGAGTAGGGGACAGGCTTGGGGAGGGGGGTTTGGGGAGTGCGGGAGTAGGGGACAGGTTGGGGGGGGGGGGAGTTTGGGGAGTACGGGAATAGGGGGACAGGCTTGGGGGGGGGGGCAGAAAGCTTGTTCCCTATTCCTGCACTCTCCTAACCCCCCCAAGCCTGTCCCCCTACTCCCGCACCCCCCTAAACACCCCCAAGCCTGTCCCCCTATTCCCGCACCCCCTTAAGTTTATTTATGACAATTTCAACAGGAAGGGTATCTTAAAAGTAACCTCCTACTGAGTGAGAAAATGCTGGGATAAATAATTGCTTCCCTGTCCGTCTGTCTGTCTGTCTGCCTGCTCACCCAATCAAGCTCATCTCAGATTTCAGCAGATATTCCCACAGATGCATGGCTGGCGAGTGCTGCAGGAGGTCACCATTTTTTCGCAAGCCAATTATTATTTCTGGAAACATGAGGCTTGATTTGGCGATATCTATATTACTTACTACCTTCTCTCTGTACTGCTGTCTGTCTTGCTGATAAATATATTCGGCAACAGATGGATACATGGACTCAATAGGGAGGGTCTAAAACTAATCAGGAAGTGCCAAGAACTGGGCCAACAGGTCGTCTGAAGTTTCCTGTTAATTCTTATGTAAATGAGTAGTTTAACCTGGTGGCTGGCATCTGTTACATAAATTACAATATTAGCCTACTTCTGAGATTTGCTTGGAGAGATAGATCTATATTTTCTACATCAGTTTAGGATAAATATTAACCTACTTTCCTGCAAAATCTGCTACAAACTCTATCTAGGTTACTATTGATGTTAAAAGTTTACCTGTGGTGAGAGAGATGCACGTAGACAACTGTTTTGCCCCTAACAATCTTTACCTTCACCATTACCACAAACCCAACAAAAACATTCACTAAAAAAAAAAAAAAAAAAAAAAAAAGGTAAGAAATCTCAAGAGTAAAGTGTGTAAGAACTATTGAACACGAGAGTACAAAACAAACATCTCCTCCACCTTACCGGTAGTCTGTTGCTCCATCACCACGAACCGTTATTCCACCGTCCTGCTTCTCAAATCATCTCCCTTCCTCCCTCCCTCACCACCACCACCACCACCACTACTACTACTACTACTACCACCACTACCACACTTTCCCTCAGCTTTAACGCCATAATGATGAAGCATCGATGTGTTCTGGATGATGGACCACCCTTGTAATACCCGTACTGTTGCCCTCAAACCGGTTGACGGAATAATGAAGCCGTCGTGATATATCGTATGTGTTCGTGTAGGTGTGGGGAAGCACGGTATTATTTTCATAGCCACAAAAATTCTGCTGCTGATAGGTTGGAGGTATATGACGTCATTAAATTTCAACGCTCTGATTGGTAGATATGTTGTTATGCCACAGAGTTTCCCGCCTCTGGTTTGATCAGATTACCGTGACATCATGGAATCACGTCGCTCCAACTTGTCGGAATAGAAATGACTCATCAATTAACTCGGGTGTGCCAACATTGAAACAAAAAACTTCAGCTTTCGTTTCCTCGCTCGCTCGCTCGCTCGGGAAAGATTTGCAGGTACACACACAGCTTACACAAGAAACTAGCTTAATCAGATTTTTTTTTTTTTTAATGCAGTTACATCAATAGAAAAAGAAATATTCTGACATTTATAACTTTTTTCCTCCCTGTGGCTGTATCATCATGCGTCTGGCAACTCAATAAAGTCGACAACTCCAAGTCCAAGACGCCTGCAGCAAGACAAGCCTATTAGCAGCTTTGTTAATGCTCTCTGGCTCCTCTAATCATTCTTATTATTCCAGCAACTCAATCAAACTTTTTACTGACATGCAACGACAACCAACAACTGAATTAAGATTTCCACGGACAGAGACGACTTAAGGTGGTAATTCTTTTTTGGTACATTGGAGTGCCTTGATTCCTCCAAAGTATGTCAGGAAACAGGACCAGAAGAACAAAAATAATGGTGTCCTGTTGCTTGGAATAGTTTGGAGGATTCAGTTGCTCCAAATTTACCTACACAGAACTTCCCCCTTAACACGATACAACCCCGACTTACATATACAATGAAAAACACCAACAACAAGCCAACAACAACAACAATTACAACTCTGTGTTCTTCACCGTCTCATGCCACGCCGCCCTCTGCCTGTGAGAACGACTGGGGTAAAATCAGCGCCGAGTCACCTTAGTTACGACGGTAATATAATTCTAATGGAACACTCGGCTAATGGGTTAAATGGCCCCCGCGTCCCAAGTAATTGCCCGCCTTTGGCCACTAAACCATGCACCCACACCCGGCTCGGTTACCCCAGTCACTCCCTCCTCAACAATACAGTAATACAGTTGTAGGTCCTTTCCACTCCAGGCCATTCCCACCTGATGTAATGAATCTCTGAGTCTTGATGGGACTTGAGACTAACTGAATGAATCTTGATGGGACTTGAGACTAACTGAATGAATCTCTGAATCTTGATGGGACTTGAGACTAACTGAATGAATCTCTGAATCTTGATGGGACTTGAGACTAACTGAATGAATCTTGATGGGACTTGAGACTAACTGAATGAATCTTGATGGGACTTGAGACTAACTGAATGAATCTTGATGAGACTTGAGACTAACTGAATGAATCTCTGAATCTTGATGCGACTTGAGACTAACTGAATGAATCTTGATGGGACTTGAGACTAACTGAATGAATCTTGATGGGACTTGAGACTAACTGAATGAATCTTGATGAGACTTGGGACTAACTGAATGAATCTCTGAATCTTGATGGGACTTGAGACTAACTGAATGAATCTTGATGGGACTTGAGACTAACTGAATGAATCTTGATGGGACTTGGAGACTAACTGAATGAATCTCTGAATCTTGATGTGACTTGAGACTAACTGAATGAATATCTGATTATTGATGGGACTTGAGACTAACTGAATGAATCTCTGAACCTTTTATGAGTCTTGATCGCATCTGAAGCTAATGGAATGAATCTCTGAACCTTGTATGAGTTTTGATCGCATCTGAAATTAACGGAATTAATCTCTGAACCTTTTACGAGTCCTCAATTGATAGCAAGTGAAGCGAACTGAATTTAATTACTGAAACTTTTATGAGTCTTGATCACATCTTAAGCTAATGGAACGAATCTCTGAACCCAAAATTTTGAGACGTGATGGATCTTGTGACTGGAGAAATGAATCTATGACCTAATTGACCACTGTTGTTAGTTGACCTTACTGTTTTATCTCATCATGGTTTAGGATATTATAAAGTGATGAAACAATGAGACTAATTAGCATCACACATTAGGCTATACGTATTTTGACCGAATGCTTCACGAGTTCACTGGAAAAGAATACATCGTCCTAATACAGAGCATCTAACTACCGGAAAGAACCAGTTTGGCCAAAATTCACTTAGATCCACGAAAAATCTTAGATCAATCAATCGGTCAGTTCAAGAAGTGATGCAGCGTCAGTGAAAGGTCAGCCTATTTATTATTCCCAAGCACCAAAATAGTATAGGTGTTTAGTTAGGTTCATTCAGTTAAGAGTTTGTTTGATTAGAATTGCCTAAGTCAGGTAATGTCTAGAACGGTAAAAAAAAAAAAAAAATGAAAAACATAAATAAAAATAAATAAATATATATATAAATAGAAAAAAAAAATAGCTTCCAGTTCGCTTCACGTGTTAAATATGTTGGTAACGGTATCTAACTGAGTAGTGGTGTTGTTATTCGTACGTGTTTGGTTGTAAGATCAAGTAGGCCAACCAAATGGACCAACAAAATCTTGGCAACTTCGTCAGACCTATAAACCAGATAAATAAATAGGTTCACACTAAGCCTAACCAGACGTGACCTAATCTTAAATCATTCAAAACACACTAACTAAAGCCTAACCAGACGTGACCTAATCTTAAATAATTCAAACACACTAACTAAAGGTACCCAAGATTAGGTTTGATCATACAGTGTTTGTTACTTTGGTTAGATTAGTCAAAGTTTAGTTAGTTTATTAGTCAAATTAGGTTAAATATATGGTTAGGCTGAGTCTGGTTCGTCTTGATTGCTTGGTCTGATATGACTTGCTTTACTTCGATGTCATCAGGTAAAATGTTGTCCAGTTTTGTTACTTAACATTACGTCTCGTCTCATTAGGGTATCACAGCACCAGTCTATACCAACTCAAATAACATGGGAAGAAAATAATAAAACCTATATAGGAGTTATTCTTTTCCCCTGTATGATGGTAGACTTTGGAACACTGTCGTTGAGTTTGTAAACATCACCCAACATCAGCAGGGAAGCCAGTCGTAAAATATGCCTGAAAGAGCCCCTCCCCTCACTACCCTCTAGCCTGAAAATGCCTGCAACACAACACGCCACAACAACGCCGACAGAAGTATGTACCGTATTACACCTTACACTCCCGGGCGGCAAAGTAACCTAACCAGGCTAAATACACATACATACATACATACATACATAGAGCGTTCTGGGGCTAACCTATACTGGTATCTCCGCCAAGGCTGAATAATAGATCACCTCTAAAATATTGTAAAAGTGAAAGGGATAAGCCATAGATATTTCACCCTAATTCTTAACACTAGAAAGAATGGAACACAATAAAATATCCTGGATCAAAACTCAGATCTTTCTCATAACCATATCTCTCTCCTGTTGCCAGTCACGAGGCCAAGCTTTGGTTAAAAAAAAAAAAATGTTTGCACAATGTTTTACGTAACCCATGCAGCTAACAAACAGCCTATTTGGCAGAGGAAAAAAGTGGTAAAATAACAAGTAGAGTGCTAGCCAAAGATTCATATCTAGCCAACCCGACGTTACTCTTTGAAAGACGAAGACAAATACCACAAACCATACTGCACTTATTCCACTCAAAGGCACTGACAGAAATGCTTAAGGGCCCCTTTGTGATGTAGTAAGAACATTTGTGGTTAGAGAGTCCTTCAAACATTGCCAAGAAGCACCACCTACGTTGAAGGAGCTTGTTTCGTGGCACAGTCATGAGGAAGCAGAAGCCACCATGCATGCAGGTCTCATACAAGATCACAGGGTCCCTTAAGGCGTAAAACTCGACTCGGAGCAACTAGAATTACAGTCTCTTCACCGAGGAATCTTGGTTTGAATGAGGAATATAAAAGCACAGCAATTCAGAGTAAGAGCATCGTAAGAACACATACATCATCATCATCATCATCATCATCAGACTGCTTGATATCCCACTTCTGAAACAAGGGTGGGGGTCTTGGGCAGAGAAAGTAGAGGCGTAAAACAAGAGACTCGGGATGAAAGTGGCGTACGTATAAACAGAAAAGAAAGACGATGGTGATTTTTGTTCTGTGTACCAGTTTAATTAATTGCCATTCATGTAGTGGAGTATTATTCAACAACCATAATACAGTAATTGACTCGTGGAACTCATTTAGATCTGTGGTTCTCTTATGGGGAAATTCTCTTGTTGGATATATTGGAAAGTCTCTGATTCCTCCAAACTATGCCACGAAACCTATGCCCTCAATGGTATACAGTACTAATAGGGGATCTGTTTCGTGGCATACTTTGGAGGAATCAGTAACTCTCAAATTCACCAACAAGAGAATCTCTCCTTGACAGGGTGGTGTGGAATCCTGGTGTGTCAGTGGCAGGGTTGCAAGGTTTATCAGTATTATTGCCACGGGTTAAGGGGAGGACACAGTGTTGGTAAATTCGGAGCAAATTTTTCCTCCAAACTAATCTAAGCAACAGGCCACCATTATATTTGTTCCTTTGGTTCTATTTTCTGACATACTTTGGAGGAATCAAGGTACTCCAATGTACAGTCACGAGCATAAGTTTCTTTACCCCCCTGGCGAGAGTTAGGTCGAAGTCGTGGTTGGATATGGACTAGACGAACAAAAATGAACCAGTTCATAATGTTCGGATGATGCTTCATGTCACGGTAGGTGTTCACTTGAATACAACAAATTTTACACCGTCATGAGATACTGACCCCCAGTGTTCGTTTGCCTGGCCCGTCTCCAACCACAACTTCGACCTCATTCTCGCCATGGGGGTAAAGAAACTTATGCTCGAGACTGTACCAAAAGTACTGTATACTCTCCCCTTAATCGTTTCAATGCCATATATAGTTTTGTTAACTAAATACGACATACAACATTATATTTCTCACCATCTTTATTGCACCCAGTCCCTGCACTCCCTCACACAAGAGCAATTACTGGAAATATATAATGGTCGTATACGGAAATTTAATGCATATGCAACTGCCTCAAATTTTGGATTCAGACTAAGTTGCACCATTCTCTTCTATCACTATTAATACCGGACATTGCTCTTCCGAATGTGTATATGTTTCCTGTCCTCAGAAGAACATGCAACCCTCGCCAGCCAAGCTTCTCAGTCTCACCTCTTTTCTGTCTATCTCCCTCTTGGCTGTAACGCATGTACAGTTGGCTACAAGAATTATTACACAGGCTATATAATATGGAAAGAGGTCATTACTCTGGATGTATTGCAATAAATGGTCTACCAAGTGACACCGAGTACAATACAGCAAACCCAATAATAATAATAATGTTGTATTGCAATTACAGTCTTACATTTTCTATATATGTTGTAAACCTTCGTAAATAATAACGACTGTATAAAATCTTGTGGCCAATAGTACTTTCTGTTTTCTCTCTTCGCCTGCCTGGTTCATAAGCCACTCTTATCCGGAAGCTTCATATGAACTCAGCTCCAGGGGGAAAAAATAAATAACTCGGAAACTTTCGCATCATTTTTCTCTCCTCTCATCACCCCCCACCCCACCCCACCACCCACCCACCCAGACCCATTGGTGTAAAGAAAGTGAAGGTGTGGGGGTTGAACAAAGACCCAACCCACAGCAGTGTTATAAGGGAAGAAGGGGTGGGTGGGGGGAGAAAGGGTATAAGGGAAGAAGGGGTGGGGGGTGAGAGGAGGTACTAAGACCCCCCCTCCCCACCTCCTCCCCCATGGTTGGTGTAAAGAAAATGCGTGTGAGGGGTGACAGGAGGCATTAACAACCCCCCCCCACCCCCGCCAGCCCCCTAGTGTATAAAAGAATATACATCCAGACAGAAAGTTGGGGTGAGGGGTTGAACTAAGCCCCCCCCCCCAACCCCCTAGTGTGGTATGAAGAGTATGTGTGGGTGGGGGGGGTGGGAGTACAGTAGGCAGGGACGACCCCCCCCCCACCCCAACTCTGTGGTGCATAAAAAGAATGGGAGGGGGGAGGGGGGCGAAACAAGGCACTGGGACTCGACCCCCAGTAGTCTAAAGAAAGTGGGGGGGGTAAGGGGTTTTAAAGGGTGGGGGGGGTGAGGGGAGGTTTTAAAGGGTAGGGTGAGGGGTTTTAAAGGGTGATGGGAGGTTTTAAAGTGTAGGTGGGAAGGGAGGTTTTAAAGGGTGGGGGGGTGAGGGGAGGTTTTAAAGTGTGGGGGTTTTAAAGTGTAGGGCGAGGGGAGGTTTTAAAGTGTATGGGGTGAGAGGTTTTAAATTGGGGGTTGAGGGGAGGTTTTAAAGTGTGGGGGTTGAGGGGCTTTAAAGTGTGGGGGTTGAGGAGATTTTAAATTTTTTTGGGGTGGAGATTATGAATTTTTTTTTTGGGGGGGTGAGAGATTTTAAAGGGTAGGGGTGAGAGGAGGTTTTAAAGGATGGGGGGTGAGAGGAGGTTTTATAGTGTAAGGGTGAGAAGTTTTATTTTTTATTATTATTATTATCTTTTGGGGGGGTGGAGGGTGAGGAGATTATGATTTTTTTTTTTTTTGGGGGGGGGGGGAGGTGAGGAGATTTTAAAGGGTGGGGATGAGGGGAAGTTTTAAAGTATAGAGGGATGAGAAGAGGTTTTAATGTGGGGGCTGAGAGTAGAGGGGAGACACCAAGATCCAAACCCCCCCACCCCACCCTACGAATCACTGAAGTATTTCTTGTTCTACTTGAATTTAAGGGAGTAATACACTTTTGGTACATTAGAGTGCCTTGATTCCTCCAAAGTATGCCAGGAAACAAGACCAGATTAATTAACAAATATAATGGTGATCTGTTGCTTAGTGAATAGTTTGGAGGAATCAGGGACCTTCCACTTCACCAACAAAACAATCTCCCCTAAAAGACATTCCCTAGGGCTGGTCAGGGAAAACAAGAGGAGTGTAATGGAATGGGTGAGGTGGCAGTATAGAGGAGGGGGGGGGGATGTAAGGGGAGGTGTAGAGTGGAGGGGGGGGAGGTGTAGAGTGGAGGGGGGGGGGAGGTGTAGAGTGGATGGGGGGAGGAGGTGTACAGTGGATGGGGGAGGTGTAGAGTTTCGGGGGGGAGGTATAGAGTGGGGGGAAGTAGAGTGAGGGGGGTATAGAGTGTGTGAATGGGGTGTGGTGTCAGGTGGGTGGGGGGGGGGGGGGTGTAGTGAAATGAGTAAAGAAGGGTGTGTGTGGGGTGGGGGGGGGCCTGTGGGGTGGGTGGGGGGGCCATAGTGGTTATATATAATTATGCTCATCCCCTCCTAATTATCCTAATGTGATTGAGCTATTCCTCCTCTGACCTCTCTCCCTCCTCTCTCTCTCTCTCTCTCTCTCTCCCTCTCTCTCTAAGCCTGACCTCAGATAACCTTTCTTCCGGCAGACGGCTATTGATTCCTCCTAACTATACCAGAAAACAGACGCCCTCAGTGGTACTAATAGTGAGATCCGTTTCATGGCATAGTTTGGAGGAATCACATGAAGACCTTCCAATTCACCAACAAAAGAATCTCCCCTTAAGGACCCTGTGATCGTGTATGAGACTTGGTGGCTTCTGATTCCTCCTGACTATGCCACGAAACAAGCTCCTTCAATATAAGTGGTGTTTCGTGGCAATATTTGAAGGACTCGCTGACCTCCAACTATCTTACATCACGGGGTCCCTTAAGAAATCATGACGTCATATAACTTCCCTAAGATGGTCTAACTACACACGGTTCTAGTTCTAACCTGGTTAAGGGGGTAATTCACTCTTGCTACATTGGAGTGTCATGATTCCTCCCAAAGTATGTCAGGAAACAGGACCAGATGAACACAAATAATGGTATTCTGTTGCTTGGAATAGTTTGGAGGAATCTGCTGATGCTCCAGATTTGCCAACACTGTACTTCCCCCTTAATTAATAGTGTTGGTAAATCTGGAGCAACTGATTCCTACAAACTATTCTAAGCAACACACCACCATTATATTAGTTAATCTTGTCCTGTTTCCTGACATACTTTGGAGGAATCAAGGCGCTCCAATATACCCAACTTGTTCTGACGACTCTTCCTGCTTCGTACATCGGTGTTGGCCTCAATTCTCCATAGGATTGACCTGACCTAACCCAACCTAATCTAATTTGGTAATTTTCCATTAAGGTTCATCAACATTAATTATCAATTTTTGGTCCAAAGTTTCACTGTAGTTTCTGATCAGCGTCGAATATTCTGTATAGTGGAGAAAGCATTATCGACATAATTCAGAGACTGTGAGCTCATGTCATAGACCCAATAACAATTCACTCATGTTATTTTAAAAACTCGTATCAGGTACTGTACACTCGCAATCCAAAATATGTATCCAGGCTTGCTTCGAGTATTAAGCGAACTCAAGTAAATATGAAACAGGATGAGTGTTGTAATTGGTTCACTAGTACATCACATGATTCGAAACTTCAACAAGACCTGGGTACAAATTTTGGATTGCGAGTGTACGTTGGCAGAATATCAGACACTTGAATGTGTTCCACTGAGACGATCTACTCTATAACACCATACATACATATCTGAATACCGATGTGGGTTCCAGTCACAATACAAGTATGATGCACCAGGATGTGAATCAATGCAGGATACAATAGCCTTACAGCAGACACAACAATCCGTCTGTTAATAACATGATCATATACTGGAAAATTGCTTCTCGCGACACCCTTACAACCTTATGGAGAACTACCCCCCCCCCCCAAAAAAAAAAAAAAAATGAAAAATGAAAAATGAAAAAAACAAACAAGGATGACAATAAAGAAGCATAGATACTAGTATCTCTCTCTCTCTCTCTCTCTCTCTCTCTCTCTCTCTCTCTCTCTCTCTCTCTCTCTCTCCAGCCTACCCCGCCTCCACCACCTCTCTTTCCCTCAGCCTATCCTCCTTTAACCTGAGTCTGGGTCAAGCAAGTTGGGTTGTACTTGGCGCCGACCCCTTCCCGCCAGTGTCGTCGTCGTCGTCGTCGTCATCGCCACCACCACCACCACCACCAATATCCCACCAGGCATGCTGACGTCAACTTCTACGAGGGTAGTACAGTCAGGGTCAAAAGTCCTGCATCGGGTGAAGGACTGTGACCCGTGAGAGAAAATCTTTATCAACCAATATTACAGAGACCAACAGTTGTAGTTTCGCACCATTATTCAAGGTCGTTTCATTCGAAGGTGTTGCAGGACTATTGACCGTGACTGTACACTGAGGGTCAATAATTCTGTCCTAATTCTCTGTACGGATCTCTACCAACTGCAGTGATTAGGAAGGAGTGGGTAGAGAGGTTGGTAGAGATTCATGTTGTGTCTCTGATAAAGACGGAATCATTGACCCTCAGTGTAAAATAATATCAAGTCAAAACGTTCATAAGTATTAAAATCCTCCATTCCGTCAACGTCAATTAAAAATGTAAAACCTATATTTGCACTTGAAGCCTCCCTGCAGTAGCCGTGGTCACTTAATTAAATGGACACCAATAAAGGGACATCGTGCTTCAATTTCCATAAATGTGGAGCCTACTGCATTTGAACAGATAGAACAGACGAGGGTTGGTGTATGACCATTATAAAACACGTGTTAAGTCCGTACGGTATTCATATAGAACTCAAACCATTCCCTATACAGTACATTGACCATTATAAAACACGTGTTAAGTCCCGTACGGTATTCATATAGAACCCAAAACTATACATTGATCATTGCGCCGGAAAACAACTTCGAATCTAACTTTTCAACTCGCGAATATTCTGCCGACAAAGAGAGTGTTTAGTTTGGCGTAGTAACTGGACTATACATACAGCCTCAATACAAGGGGGACTTTATTTCTTGCACCAGGTTATTACATAGTTTGCATCACTGTGTACACGAACGACTTGATTGTTGTAATAGTTAAAGTCTACTTCCTGAAAATATGTACAGTTGGACACATGAATGGGTTGTACAGCCCAAGTGAAAGATGGTCAATTTCTCCTAATATCAAGTTCCTTTGTGCCAAATAGGAGACATAAGGGGCAGAAGTCAGTATTGAGGATGGTAATAAAAAGCAAGTACCTGATAATAGACACTAGTTACTCAAATGGGACAAGTATCTTTCACCTGGGCTGTACCACCCATTCATGTGTTCAACTGTACCATGGTATTTCAAAACGACATTGCAATTAATGAGATCCACCAATCATATAAAGTCTGGGTACCACTTCGTCATGTGATGGCAACTGTACAAAACCACTTCTTTCTATACAGTGCTTTGGATGTTACAGAAATGGTTTAATACAGAGATCAAGGAAAGTTAGAAATGACATCAACTGTTCCCTGTACACGAGTGGAAGTATGGTACTGGTGATCAAAAAGTGGGCTCTGTACAAATTAAATTCCAAGCACCACTAACGAAAACACAGGAACACTGATCCTACAGAAACGATTGAATTGTGTTCATTTGTACAATCACTGCACCCTCCCCTCGCGAGTTTTCGTTTATCTGAGCACGTGTAGCCAACCATATTGCTGGCCACAATAAATTTTATATAAGTATACTGTAGGTCTATATAGGAAATCCCATAATATTAAGTAGAATGAGAATAAGACTTTTAGAACCGACACGTTTTTGATTCACCAGAAAAGGGTAGTGTAGGCTACATTTGGTACATTGGAGTCACTAAGTTCCTTTAAAGTTCTAAAGTATGCCAGGAAACAGGACTAGATTAATTACAAACATAACGGTATCCTGTTCCTTGGAATAGTTTGGAGGAAATCAGATGCTCCAGATCCACCAACACTATACTCCCCACTTAATACTCAAAGGATTGAATAACACACATGTGGCCTCTATGACATTCACTGGTTCACTGAATAAGTCCCTCGGTGGTTCACATTTGCCTAATCATTTACTCAAAATGTATGTATGGTGCTCGGGCGTCCTCGGGGGAACCCTAAATGCGTCAGTGAGCATGAATTCAAATTGGAGGCTTCTGATTCCTCCTGACCATGCCAAGAAACAAGCTCCTTCCATAATGGTGGTGTTTCGTGGCAATATTTGAAGGACTCGTTTATTTGCAATATTCTTACTACATCACAGGGTCCCTTAAAAGACGTCTGAATTCCTAGTGAGGAGCCGAGTATTGCTAACATATCCTGGTGGTGTTGCAAATGTAGGCTATGATCAATACAGGTACAGTCATGGGTCACACCTTGTAGCTCATACCGACTGACTGAGTAAACACGGAACTAACACACGGGCTCATTGTTGTCACTGATTCCAATATGGAGGATATATATAGGCGTTATGTCTTAAATTCTGATGTCTGTGTGAGAAACTAAAAATATGAATGTGGTGGTTTTCACGTATGCAAACCATTAAGAAACATTTGCCACATACAACAACAGCCGTACATACACTGTTAAACTATCACCATGCTCACTGTTAGGGTCATCATCAACAAATTCTCACCCGAGTAAACAGGAAAGACAATTAATTATTGGATCAAATACTAAGCCATCTGTAGGACACCATAGTATTCTTCTAAGATGACTAGAGTGGGCTGCAAATTATATGTTGTGTTATTAGGGAATATCTCAACATAATGTGTGTAATACTAAATTCATATTCACTAAAAAAATAAAATCACTGGTTGTGCCATTATTACTACAACACAACAACGAAATCAGTGGGATAAGTTACTGGGCCAAGTTTGTGTTTTCCCACGATTTTGTATGACCCGACATCACTTTCCCCATAAAATATACATAAATAATAAAATAAATAAATACAGTACCGACCAATGCATCACTATGATACATTGTAACTGATTATATTCTTTGTTCTTGGGGTTAGATTAAGAATACGTTCCGAAAATAGCAGCTCTTTTTGTCCGTCACGGAGCCTAATATTGTACAAAAGCACTTCACTCCCCTACCCCCATCCCCACTGACGCTACACTACTCTACTATTCATTCTTACTACTATGTCCGGCATTTCTACTCAGACACCCATAATTTCTTACTTTTTCGAAATGTATATTGTGGCACGGGTGTCTGGTAAAACTATTTATCATTGAAGAGTTAACCTAAACACTAGTAAAATATGTACGAGGAAACTCAATAGATGTTTTCCAGGCTGGTACACACGCCAAGTTAAGTCAATGTCAATCAAACCTTCACTTTCAACTATTATCCAGAAGTTGAGATATAAAAATGGAACTACTTCTGCATCTTTATTCAAGTAACTTCATGAAGCAACATTGTATCGTTAAATATATATATATATATACAGTGCTCGAATAGTGTGAAACATTTAACGTAATCATATAATTTCGTGTTGTTTTTAGTGCAAAATGGTAACGATCTATTTGTTTCATGGCAGAAGAAAACAACTGCACATACAGACGTCTTAAACCTTTGGCGACACATGATGTATTTATTTTTAAGATCTTGTGAGCATTGTCAATAGGCTAGAAACAACACACTAGGCAATAAACTAAACTGACTTCATAGCAATGCGTGTTCTCCCTTGGACTAAACATAATGAAATATAGTATCGTTACCATAATGATTTATTGAACGAGACGAGGGACATAACTTATGTCCTCGACTGTACAACAACCGGGTCGTTGCATAATACCTCACAAAATTCAATACTAAGAAACACCACCAAATTACGTACTTGTTTACAATGTTGCGTCTGCGTCAAGGGATGGTGAAAGTGTTTGCCGGTGTGTTTGTTGGTGCACGAAGGCAGGACTGTCACACAAGCACACGCACAAACTCACTGCACACACCGCTACTGAGGCACCACCACCAACCCAGAGAATAGAGTGAATCAGGGTAAGATCAATAAAGTCGGTCGGTGTGAGTAGGGGAAGCGAGGTAGAGTGGCAACCTTAGCTGACCAGTCTTCAGATATTTCTTACACTCTACTCTCCACTCTAGTATAAGGTTCTCCTAAGATTTCTAATGATGGTCTCACTAGTCACAGACACACTCGGGAGCCGCACCGCAGCAGCTAGACGAGCGGGAGTGTGTATCTGCGGGACATTTGCACACACGTTGGATCATGCGCCTACCAGCCAAGGATTTGGTGCGCAAGACAAAGGCGCCAGAGGAGTGAGAGTTAGACAACCAGGCTGGAAAGTGGGAGGAAACGTCACGACAACCTAAATCACACCATCTTCGAGACACTCACTGTACTATACTGCCACTGAGTAAATAAAGTCCACTCTCCATATTCAGTTTGAGTCATGAATAAGTAATAGAGATGGTGTATAATATTAATCACTGGCGTTCATCGAAAGGATGTGATGTATCATGAATACTTGTGAGTAATGTAATATTTTTTCTTACTGTTATTCACCGTTGATGCGAATAATGTGTTATGTTTGGTCACCGGCAAACCTGGTATTGTTGACCACTAAAGAACCTGACATAAAATAGATTAAGTATTGCCTTTGACGTCAGTCAACAGTTTTCAGGCACAAAAAAAAAAAAAAAAAAAAAAACAGACACTCACAATATTCATCCACTCAGATTTATAATTATGCCCGGTGAATATTATTGGGTAATGGGAGGGAAGTACCAAGGGAGAGTGTAGGGAGGGAGAAAGGAGAGGTAAGGCGACACTGCTTGTGGAATGCTTGAAGAAGTTTCCGTGATCATGATAAACTTATTCTTGGTACTGCTATAGAATACATATTCATTTGGTAAAGACTTGTGTGAAAAGAGGCTTTGTGTTTACTATTAATCAAACCACTGAGAGCCTCATTACAAGCCTAACATTTGGCAGTTTCCCTGAAAATGCGTTCTTTAATTTAAGCAAAGTAATTCCTATGTGTATTATAACATCTTATGTCAATTTTCTCCATTTTACCATAAAACTATGTCACACACACACGTGTGTGTGGATGTTAGTTTTGATGGCATTTATTTTTGCAATCTATGTCAGAATTTACACATTCCTTTCAAAAAGGTTATGGTGCAGCCACAGCCAGCAGGTCGCTGCTTATTTTAATTGTGATCTCATGGATACGTATTACAACATCAAAGTAAGAGAGAGGTTTTCTTGTCTGTTTTTGCTCCCATCCCCACCATTTAGTATATCCCATATTTTTTATTAACCCTACAGCTTATTACGACGTTACTCACCTGACACCTCCCTTCACATTCCACATGTAGCAGGACACACCACAGTCACACTACTCAGTATTCACACTACCCGTAACCCGACAACCACTGATTCTCTCTACCAGCGAGACAGGTGGCAGAAGAAATAGTGTTGGCTGGTGGAGGTGTTTCTGGGCTCATGACTTGTTTAACAGCATTGACTACGAATGCCCGACCGACTCGGTGTCTTGATTAGGAGTCGCGACTGGGGACTGACTGGGCCCCAAACCAAGAACCAAGATTTACTGTACCCAAGCAGACTACTACCCATACCTGGCCAAACCTCCTATAAAGGCCTTGACTGCTCGTGTGTCTCATCGTGGCTATAGTTCAGTTTAATTGATGGCGAGGCTTCTCCTTTGTAGCCTATCAGTCAGTACCCTAGGTAATCATTAGACTAATACCCTAACATTTTTATCAACTATTATTTTTCTATACTGATTAATCCTGAGTAAGAGTGTAATTTTTCATAATGGCGATATCTTAATAATTACGCCAAACAATAGCAACATTCAATTTACCACAACTGACCTTGTCTTGCTACTTTGTGCCAGAAAATCACGTACTGTACTATGCTAACAAGGTCCTAATTATTACATATTTATTTTTAGAAATTACGTTAATCGACACACTACTACTACTACTACTACTGATATTACTACTACTACTACTACTGCAACAACTTCTAGTACTACTACTACTGATAATAGTACTACAACAACAACAACAACTACTACTACTACTACTACTACGACTACTACTACTACTACTACTACAATAACAACTTCTTCTACTACAACAACAACAACAACAACAACTAGTACTACTACTATTACTATTACTACAACAACAACTTCATTTTCTACTGCTACTACTACTACTACTACTATACATGAGTGACACATTAATGATATAATCAAATTTGTTTCAACAGTAATGTAGTATTTAGGATCATATATTTTCATCCTATCAATGAACTGACCACGACACAAATATATATACTCTGTGAATCAGTCCGGCTGTCACTACTTGTTAATTAATGAGAATAAATTAACACCTATTGACTGCACCACCCAGGGTAAATGAGGCGTGTTTTTCAAGGGGGTCATTTGCCGATACTGAAGGGCTGCTGCTGATTCCTACAAACACTGCCATGAAACAAACAGACTCACACTGCAAAATATATATACAAATGGATATCTGTTTCGTAGCATAGCTGGAGGGAATTAGAAGTGCTCCAACTTATTTAATCTAACCACATAGGGACTGACTGATGTGTAGGAGTGGGGTTCTGTGACGACCACCACCACCACCTCCCCTTGGTTGTGTTTCCTACAGTCCCACATCACTATATACCAACTCTTGAACAACTCTTTTTCATGAGACGTGTAAAATTGTAGGGCAGGGATGGAAGAGAGTGCATGGGGGTAAGGGAACTGAATAAAGAAGAATATAATAAGGGAAGGAAAGGGATGGGAGAGAGTGCATGGGGTAAGGGAACAGAATAAAGAAAAGTATATATTAGGGGAAGGAAAGAGATGGGAGAGAGTGAATTAATGTAAGAGAGTGAGGTAAGTAAGGAACTAGAGTAAAGTAAAATAATATAAGGTAAATAAAGTAAGGTAACAGAAGGGAGTAATTAAAGGTAAGGGAATGAAGAGAGGAGAGGAAAGGAAAGGGAAAAGATGGAAAAGAGTGAAGTAATGTACAAGAGCGAAGTAAGGGAAGGGAATAGAATGAAGTAAACTAAGGTAAAGTAAGGGATGGAACTGTGACAAAACATAACGGTGTGTGACAGTAACAACAAGGATCTTTACGCTACCCACACAACACAACACAACACCGTTATGTCATCACCTCCTACCGTAATAAATTGTATGTATGTATGTATGTATGATGTACAGTCACGAGAACTAATAATTATACAGCTTTAGTTGAAACTTTGAACAGTACAATTCATGCACCAACGAACTAATTCCAATGGAGATCTTATTAGGCATTTATTTACTGTCTCTATAGGTACTCGAAGCACACCTGAATACTTATTAGTGCTCGTGACTGTACGTTCTATACATATAATTATACTTTCATACTTATGGACACACACACACACACACACACACTCTACTGTCTCTAGGTAGTCGAAGCACACCTGAATACTTATTAGTGCTCGTGATTGTACGTTCTATACATATAATTTTACTTTCATACTTAAGGACACACACACACACACACACACACACACACACACTCTACTGTCTCTAGGTAGTCGAAGCACACCTGAATACTTATTAGTGCTCGTGATTGTACGTTCTATACATATAATTATACTTTCATACTTATGGACACACACACACACACTCTAGGACAAAAATCTTGCTTGTGGCTCTTATGGAAACTCTAGATTATAGCTTTTATTCCAGGCATGTATGGATGGATGATGAAATTATATCCTCATTCTGCATCACAGGCCATGCAGCGATTACTTACTCTGGTGGTGGCAGCCAACATGACATTAATTCAAGAGTGGAAGTCCAAACCTGCATAAGTTAGTGAGTGAGAGAGTGAGTGAACAGGATGAATGAGTGAGTGAATAGGACGAGTTCCATGAGTGAGTGAGTGAGTGAATGAATGAGTCGGTGGTGTTCCATGACTAAGTGAGTGAGTGAGTTTGTAAATGAGTGAGTGAGTGAGTAGGACGAGTTCCGTGACTAAGTAAGTGAGTGAGTGAGTGAGTGAGTGAGTAGGCTGATCTCCATGAGTGAGTGAGTAGGCTAAATTCCATGAGTGAGTGAGTGAGTGAGTGAGGTAGGAGGCTGAGTTCCATGACTTGACCACAACTATACAGTCACCAAGCAGGACCACAATGCCACAATGTTACGTAATTACCAGTACCGTTTGAATACAGTGTGGGGCAGAAGGCAGGTTGGCACTGGACTGTATAGGAGTGACGTACAGGAGCTAAATGAGAGAGAGAGAGAGAGAGAGAGAGAGAGAGAGAGAGAGAGAGAGAGAGAGAGAGAGAGAGAGAGAGAGAGAGAGAGAGAGAGAGAGAGAGAGAGAGAGAGAGAGAGAGAGAGAGGATAATAAGAGGGAAGGCAGAAAATAAAAGGAAAAAGGAGAATGAGATGGGACACAATTAGAGGGAGTGATGTTAAAGCTTAAGAAATATAGTGGAGAGAGAGAGAGAGAGAGAGAGAGAGAGAGAGAGAGAGAATGAGTGGTGGAAGGGAGAGAGAGAGAGTAAGAGTAAGGAACTTGAATTCGACAATCAGGTGGTCCCATATATCTCATAGATGGGGTCAAATTAGTAGCCTGAACCACGACACGCTCAACCTCTGCAATGTCTTCTTTCTTTATAGGGAGGGTGACCAAAAATGCAGAGGATAATACAGGACAAGGTAATGTGGATCAATATGAGAACTATATTATTATCTTCTTGTCATAATATATAATAACATAGGGACTGATAGGATAACAAGGCAATGGTTCAATATTATGAAAACTATATAACTTCTTGCCATAATACATAATAACATAGGGACTGATAGGATAACAAGGCAATGTGGATCAATATGAAAACTATCTTCTTGTCATAATACATAATAACATAGGGACTGACTGATAGGAGCCTTGTAGTTTTTTTCCTAATATCAGAGTCAATACATTGTTTTGTGAAGGTCCTTGAGTTGCTGACTGCACTTCCTGTCATTCGTCCAAACATTTTTCCTCTTAGTCAGCATATATTTTCCAGAATGTTAGCAGTGCATTCAACAATATATTTTTACTTGGTTGGTTATATGCATGTTGTGTTCACCTTCACTGTTGAGTACATCTTGGCTTCACCCACACATATATACACTCACAGCACACACACACACACACACACACACACACCACCTGGGTTGTAGGGAGCTATTCTTGGTGGTGGCAGGTGGTGAGGGAGGTTGGCTGGTTAGGGGGATGTGGCCAGGGAGGGAGGGAGGGAGGGAGATTTAAGGGGTTGAGGCAGTTTGGGGATGAGGGAGGCTTGTCTAAGGGTATAAATATTTAATATATTCTAGTTTGGACAATGCAAATTTTCCATCGGGCAGTTTCCTCTAATCCTAAAAGGTGTTTTGTGTATTCCATGTACGGCTGTTGTTCCGAAAGAGTATTTATAGAGTCGAGGGAAAACTCCTATATTTGCTTCTTCTTGTTTATATTTTAATAAGTAAGACCACCTCCTTTACAACATAAGACTGGCCTGACTGTCTTTGTCAATGTCCTTCTCTTTTTCTCTATCACTGTTTCTTATTATGAAACGAGAGAGGGTGGCAGACAGGGAAATAGGAATGGGAGAGAGGGAACAAAAGGATACATAGAAGTGACAGTGGCTTGGGGTTCCCGTTCAGCCTCGACAACAAACCTGGAACATTTTGATCGGTGTCAGCTGAGATAGACAAACGAACACCATGCATTCTAAATTCTAAAGTTTATGCAAGTGTGAAATACCTTGTGGGATTGAATTACTGAAGCACAAAATAATGATAGACGCCACGTGTGCGTTTCCCAAGGCAGAGAGTGTTTATATACGGTACGAACCTGCTGAATATAGATGAAAATTCCATGTTTTAACTCTTGTCCACTCGTGGTGTGTTGACGTAAACAACAACAACACTGATGTAGCACCACGTTCATAATAATTAATTCAAGCGCTGTGATGAAGAGAAAATTAATGAACTCAGCCAAATTAGGTACAAAATGAGGGTCAGCCAGAGTACTACACACTGAAAGAGCATCGTATTTAACACTTCAACGACCAGTGTGTGTGTGTGTGTGTGTGTGGGGGAGGGAGGGGGGGGGGGGGAGGGGCTTGTATGTCATAATCGTCTTATACTTTAGTCCATGTACTGTCGGCAGCATTAATGTGATTCAACTAAAAGGTGCAGTTTATAATTATGTTCAATGGTGTACGAGTATGGCACTATAGTTGATGAGGCCTTAGTCAGAAAATTGGAGGTAAATGAGTCCTTCAAATATTGCCACGAAACACACACCCCTATATGGAAGGAGCTTGTTTCTTGGCATTTTCAGGAGGAATCAGAAGCCTCCTATTTTCATACAAGATCACAGGGTCCTTAATTAAGGGCAGATTCACTTGTTGGTAAAATGGTAAGCTACCTATTCCTCCTAACTATGCCAGAAAACAGATGCCCTCAATGGTACTAATAGGGGATCTGTTTCATGTCATAGTTTGGAGGAATCACAGACCTTCCATTTCACCAACAAAAGAATCTCCCCTTAATAATCATGTTTTTTATCTTACCAAATTTTTATCATGTGTATGGAAACCACCTTAGAAGACAAAGATTGGGGGTGATAATTATTATATCCTCCTGTTTCCAATGACGGATTGAAGCACATAGATAGTGATAATGTTAACCACAAGCTAAAGACGTTCCCTTCCTATTTTAGGGAATAAGAAGACTTGTTTACTTTTTTATTCTGTATCTCAGCTGGTATCACTACGCCATTACTACTACTACTCTGCTCAAATTATCATCTTTAGTTCGAGTCCTGATGAAGTTACTCTAATCTAAACCCCGTCAGTTATTATTAACAAAATACCCCGTAAATGGGTAGAATCTACATTTCAGCTATTCCTCCTTTCCTTGTTGTCTGCAATCAGTCTGTTCATTCAGTCTCTTTCATCACTTTAGTTATTCCTACTTTCCTTACACTTTTAAAGCTTGCAATTCTTCCTCTGTAGGTTCTTCTCCGGCTTCATATATTATAATTATTGCGATTACTATCTAACCAATCAATCAGTCTACAACAATAGTGTTTTCTCTTCCTCTCTCAACACACACTGTGTTTGGTTTACATTCATGACGTCACAAAATCAGCTGATCGAAAGCATCGAATTATTGATTTCTCGGTTGCCTTTCACTTTGGCTGGAAGCGTGTGAAGATAACTATGAAGCTGTCAGCTGGTGGAACTCGGTATTGTTAATTCAATTGTGAATGTTCGTATATGTTTGGGTGATATATTTCATGCTCTTAAGGGGAGAGTATACTTTTGGTACATTGGAGAACCTTGATTCCTCCAAAGTATTCCAGAAAACAGAACGAAAGGAACAAAAATAATGGTGCATGGCTCGTTGCTTGGAATAGTTTGGAGGAATCATTTTCTCCGGATTTACCAACACTGTATCCTCCCCTTAAGTCGTTACAGTTTAGTTACTGTTAACAATGAAACACAAACCACCTCAAAAAGTGACAGAGATAGGATTTATATATGGTATTGTTGTTGTTTATAATTATATGGTATTTATATATTGTATTTGTTGTATGTACTGTGTAACCTGTATAGCTTTGTATCATTGTAGGGTTTCCATTTAACCTTACTATATACACCACTGAAGATTTTGTTGGCATTTTCCATTCGATTCACCAGACACCCTCCCTCTCTTGTCACATGAAAACAATCCTGACGCAGAAAAATTAAAGTGTCAGTTCAGTCAGTCCATTATACAACAAACAACAACTATTTTCCTCTACTTTAATAATTTTCCTCTCTCTCATAATTTATCTCTCTCTTTCCTCTCTCTCATAATTTTCCTCTCTCTCATAATTTTCCTCTCTCTTACCTCTCTCTTTCCTCTACTCTCATAATTTTCCTCTCTCCTTCCTCTACTCTCATCATTTTCCTCTCTCTTTCCTCTCTCTCATAATTTATCTCTCTCTTTCCTCTACTCTCATCATTTTCCTCTCTCTTTCCTCTCTCTCATAATTTTCATCTCTCTTTCCTCTCTCTCTCTTTCCTCTGCTCTCATCATTTTCATCTCTCTTTCCTTGCTTTCTTTCCTTCCTTCCATTCCCTCACCATAATAGTTTCCCATACTTTACTTTCCAGCCGTTTCATGCAATTTGCTGACAACAAAATCACTTTACAATATTGAAATTTGACTAACTCAAGGCGATATTCCCCTACAGAACAGATATTGTAATTTGACTAACTCAAGACGATTTTTCCCAACCGAATAGACACTAAAGATAATATTGGTCATACAGGTCTTTCAATAAATCCTTTTCCTTGGCCGTAACTACTTTTTATATCATGACGAACTAAGGACGATTATATTCATTTGTAGATAATCTATTGCCACTCAGAGGGTAAAGGGTTAATAATTATATATTATAGTGTTTATAAAATTGTAACACTCGATTCCTCCAAATTATTCCAAAAAATACGCATCCGTAATTTAGTAACTGATAATTATGATTCTTTTCCTCAAATAGTTTGGAGAAATCAACAGCCTATAATAACGCACTAAAAGGTCATTAAAAGCTTAACAATTTCCTAAACATTAAAAAAAAAACACACACAGACATACACTTCCTGTATGCTATATATGTATTTACAGTCGGCGGCAAAATAAGTCCTGTCGCTTCACTATTTCGCTTCTTGAATGATAACATAAAGGGTAATTATCTGACAAACACATTCACCAAACAACATGACAATATCCAGTGGAGAATATCAAACAAACTTCTCTGGTTCGTCAGTTTACGAGACAGTGAATAGTTTGTTTATATTTTCATACTGCAAAGTCGGAGGCAAAAGTTGTGTGTGTTGCCTCATTTATCTTTTCTTGAAGGATAATTATCGAACCAACACATTCACCACCATCACAGAATTACAATATCCATGGAACAAATTAGTAAACGATATTAGTAAACTATATCCAGGGAACAAACTAGTAAACTATATTAGTAAACTATATCCAGGGAACAAATTAGTAATATAATATACTACTCTGTGTTTTCATTTGACGAGCCTGTGAAGTTTATAATTATATATTTCCATACTTACTTTATGATGACTTGGTGGCAGATTTGGCGACAGGACATTTACCGCTGGCTGTGTATACTGTAGTACAAGACTTGGCACACAGGACTTTTTACCGCCGACTGTATACACGCAGCTGGCAATTCATCAGCATGCATGAGTCCCCTCCCTCACACACCACACCAAGAGGTAAGACGAGAATTGATGCAAACACTCACTTTCTGTCTTTGTTCATTTTGTACTCTTCCTGTTTTCCTACTTTTGTGTCTTTCTTTCCCCTCTTTCTCACTTCCTTTGTATCTTTCTTCCCCCTCTTTCTCCCTTCCTTTGTGACTTTCTTCCCTTCTTTCTCCTTCCTTTGTATCTTTCTTTCCCCTCTTTCTCCCTTCCTTTGTATCTTTCTTTCCCTCTTTCTCCCTTCCTTTGTGACTTTCTTTCCCCCTCTTTCTCCCTTCCTTTGTGACTTTCTTCCCCTCTTTCTCCCTTCCTTTGTATCTTTCTTCCCCTCTTTCTCTCTCCCTTCCTTTGAAACTTCTTCCCCTCTTCCTTTACTTTGAAACTTGCTTCCCCTCTTCTTCCCTTCTTTTGTAACTTCCTTCCCCTCTTCCCCTTCAGTCAATTTCTCCTCTTTATCTTCTTCCCTCTCCAGGTTTTTTGTTTTCTCTCCTTCCTCTCTACCTCAATTTCTTCCCCTCACCTTTCCCTTCACTGCAGTATCACTTCCTGCTCTCTCCATTTTTCTCCACTCTTACCTTCTTTTCTCATTTCTTTTTCCTCACCCACCCACCCACCTCTCTCTGACATCTCTACCTTGATTATTTCTCTCCCTATACCGGTACACCTCTCCACATAACATCGTTCATCATGGCACTGTTTCCGCACATCCCTTTCCACATTATTCCATCCCTTCCCTTCCCTTCCCTTCCCTTTTCAATGTGCTATGACTCTGGACATACATAAGCTTCATCCCTATACCGAGGTCCATGCAGATGATATATAGCATTCCTTAAGGACCCTGTGATCGTGTATGGAAATTGTAGACTTCTGATTCCTCCTAACTATGCCACGAAACAAGCTCCTTCCATATAGGTGTGTGTGTTTCGTGGCAATATTTGAAGGACTCATTTATCTCAATTTTCTGACTATATCACAGGGTCCTTTAAGGGGGAAGTTTTGTGTGGTAAATCTGGAGCAACTGAATCCTCCAAACTATTCCAAGCAACAGAACACCATTATTTTTGTTCATCTGGTCCTGTTTCCTAGCATACTTTGGAGGAATCATGGCACTCCAATGTACCAAAAAAGAATTACCACCTTAAGGGGAATTGGAGTGCCTTGATTCCTCCAAACTATATATGACAGAAATCAGGACCAGATGAACAAAAATAATGGTGGTCTGTTGTTTGAAAATAGGTTGGAGGAATCTTTATCTCTTTATTTATACCTTTCGTTGTCGTCTTTCCATCCTTCCATCTCTTACTCACTCATCCCTTCTTCTTGTCATGACCACACAAACACACACACACACACACACACACACACTCTCTCTCCTCTCTCTCTCTCTCTCTCCCCGCCCTCTCTCTCTCTCTCTCTCTCTCTCTCTCTCTCTCTCTCTCTCTCTCTCTCTCTCTCTCTCTCTCTCTCTCTCTCATTTACTACGTTTCCTCTCAATTTCCTCCTATTATATTTCTCACTCTCATCTCTTTCACAGTCATTGCATCTCACTTACTCCCTCCCACAACATTTTTCATTCCCTCCTTTCCTCCCCACTCTCATTAGTTCTCTCTCCCTCTCAAATTTTCCATCATCTTTTATCCCTCCATCTTTCACTCCTTTCCTTTTCTTTGTCTCCTACTCAATTTTTCATTCCCCTTTTCTTTCCTCTTTCCTTTCATACACTACATACATTGAGGGTGTAATACTTTTTTGGTATATTGTAGTGCCTTGATTCCCCCAAAGTATGCCAGGAAACAGGACCAGATTAATATTACTAATGGTGTTGTGTTGTTTGGTGTAATTTGTAGGAGTCAGTTGCTCCAGATATTTTATTGTAACTGTAACGTCACTCGTAAATCTGTGAGATTCCAGGTTTTATTTGCAGTTTAAGGTGATGGTATGAGGTTGGTAAATCTGGAGTAAGTGATTCCTCCAATCTATTCCGAGTAACAGGCCACCATCATTTTTGTGCTAATCTGGTCCTGTTTCCTGGCATACTTTGGAGGAATCAAGGTGCTCCAATGTACCAAATGTATACAATCCCCTTAAGTAAAGTTAGTTTCATGTCAAAATTCATTAATATTAGTATTTTTCCAGCAGTCAATTCAAAACCACTGAAATGATAACCAATGAATCCTAATGAACCAATGAACACAGACAAGCAAAAACTAATGAGCGATAAACGTGGAAAAACAAACAAGACAAAGCAAAACACACACACGCAAAACACCCAAGCAAAACACACAGAGGGAAAAAACACAAGCAAAACACACAAGCAAAACACGGAAACAAAACACACAAGCAAAACACGGAAACAAAACACACAAGAAAAAACACACAAGAAAAACACACTCGCAAAACACACCCAAGAAAACACACACAAAGAAAAACACACACAAGAAAATCACACAAGCAAAAACACGGAAACAAAACACACAAGAAAAAACACCCAAGCAAAACACACAGAGGGAAAAAACACAAGCAAAACACACCCAAATAAAACACACTAGTAAATCACCCTCGCAAAAACACAGACAAGAATAAACAAATGAACAATAAACATAAATAAACAAATAAGACCGAGACACATTACAGTTACATTACAGTTATATTACAGTTACATTACATTATATTACAGTTACATTACATTATATTACAGTTACATTACATTACAGTACATTACAGTTACATTACATTATATTACAGTTACATTACATTATATTACAGTTACATTACATTATATTACAGTTATATTACATTTACATTACATTACAGTTACATTATATTACAGTTACCAATTACATTACATTACAGTTACATTACATTATATTACAGTACATACATTATATTACAGTTACATTACATTATATTACAGTTACATTACATTATATTACAGTTACATTACAGTTACATTACATTATATTACAGTTACATTATATTACAGTTACATTACATTATTACAGTTACATTACATTACATTATATTACAGTTACATTACAGTACATTACAGTTACATTACATTATATTACAGTTACATTACATTATATTACAGTTACATTACATTATATTACAGTTACATTACATTATATTACAGTTACATTACATTACATTATATTACAGTTACATTACATTATATTACAGTTACATTACATTATATTACAGTTACATTACATTATATTACAGTTACATTACATTATATTACAGTTACATTACATTATATTACATTTACATTACGTTACATTACATTATATTACAGTTACATTACATTATATTACAGTTACATTACATTATATTACATTATATTACATTATATTACAGTTACATTACATTATATTACAGTTACATTACATTATATTACATTACAGTTACATTACATTATATTACAGTTACATTACAGTTACATTACATTATATTACATTATATTACAGTTACATTACATTACATTACATTACAGTTACATTATATTACAGTTACATTACATTACATTACATTTAAATTACATTACATTACAGTTACTTACAAGGCTCTGGGGATTCTGGCACACGTCTCTGAAAAATAAAAAAAATATATAGCTGATGAAATAAGAGAAAACCATTATATATACATGTACAGAGTTTATGCTTTACTGAATTTAAGCTTTACTGAATTTATGCTGTTCACCATTTCGTCGTTTGTCCCTCTCCTTCCTCCTCTCATCGCTTATATTATAACCTTTCCCCTCCCTCCACCACTCACTCCCCTTCCATTTCCCCTTTTTCCCCTTCCACTTAGTTTATTTCCATCTGTCCCTCTCCCCTCCTACTCAATCCCTTCCATCTCTCCACCCTCAACCTTTTGTCTCCTCCCTCTCTCTCCCTCTCCACTGTTTCCCATATTGTTCCTCCCTCTCTCTTTTCTCTCTCTCTCTCCCTCCCTCTCTCCATTGCTGCCCATACTTCTGTTCCTCCCTCTCCACTCTTTCCTATATTGTTTCTCCCTTTCTCTTTTTTCTCTCTCTCCCTCTCCCCTGCAACCTATACTGTTCCTCTCTCTCTCTCTCTCTCTCTCTCTCTCTCTCTCTCTCTCTCTCTCTCTCTCTCTCTCTCTCTCTCTCTCCACGACTGCCCATACTGTCCCTCCTTCTCTCTAATTTTCACGTCAGCCTATATTTCCTGTAATACCTTAAGGGGATAATATTCTCTTGTTGGCAAAATTGGAAGGCAACTGATTCCTCCTAACTATACCAGAAAACAGACGCCCTCAATGGTACTAATAGGGGATCTGTTTAAAGGCATAGTTTGGAGGAATCAGAGACCTTCCAATTCACTAACGAAACGAATCTGATCTTAAACTCATATATCAACCAATAGATTGTAAAAAATAACAAATAAACTAAGATACAGTCAAATAATTATGAACAATGATAACAATAACTACTAATTATTATTACTATTGTTAGAAGTAGTAGTAGTAGTAGTAGTAGTAGTAGTTGTTGTATAATTGTTAGTTATAGGATTGGTGTTAGTAACTGAGGTAGCAGTATAAAAATTTGAATCTGTATAAAATTGAATCTGCAACAGCCACGAATCTTTAGAGAACCGTTGGAAAAAAAAGCCGGTGCGTCCGTTAAATCCGTTGAAATCGTTAAAACAGTTGATCTCCTTTCGGTGTTGAAAATCCCCCGCCACACTGCTCGTTACAGACCAAGCGTTTAATGGGAGAGAGAGATTCTTTTGTTGGTGAATTGGAAGGTCTCTGATTCCTCCTAACTATGCCTTTTAAACAGATCCCCTATTAGTACCATTGAGGGCGTCTGTTTTCTGGTACAGTTAGGAGGAATCAGTAGCCTTTCAATTTCCGAACAAGAGCATCTCCCCTTAAATTGGTCACTAGTCTGCATATCCTGAGAGAGAGAGAGAGAGAGAGAGAGAGAGAGAGAGAGAGAGAGAGAGAGAGAGAGAGAGAGAGAGAGAGAGAGAGATAACGAGGATAGACAGGTGAGAGAGATATATAGGAGAAGAGAGGGGATGGAGAATAAGAGAACTGGAAAGGAACGAGACAGATACGAGGGGAAGGAGTGAGAGAAAGAGATTACCTGCAAGGGGTTAATTGGTGCTTCTTCTTCTACTTCTTCTTCTTCTACTTCTCTCTCTCTCTCTCTCTCTCTCTCTCTCTCTCTCTCTCTCTCTCTCTCTCTCTCTCATATTCTACATTTCACTCGTTGTAATCACGTTTACCTATAGTTTTTTTGTTCTCCCCACAGCTATATAGTATGAATCATTTATTGGTAGTTTTCTGAGTGAGGTGGTGGGGAGGGAAATCAAGGAAGGAAGGTAGTGGTGGTGGTGGGGAGGGAAATCACTGAAGCCTCTTTATTAACTCCTTTACACGTTATTTTTCTTTATCTTCCTTTTATATCCATCTGTATACCCTCCATCATCTTCCCTTCTCGTCCTCCTCCTCCTACTCCTGCTCCTCCTCCCACCTCACTTCATCACCACCTGTTTCAACACTCTCCAATTTCCTTCCCGTTGCTCATTTTTAGTCTCTCTCTCTCTCTCTCTCTCTCTCTCTCTCTCTCTCTCTCTCTCTCTCTCTCTCTCTCTCTCTCTCTCTCTCCTCCACGACGACCATAACCCTCGCTCGACCTTTATTATTGTTATCACCTTCTGTCTACACCATCAACACCCTCTTCTGACATTATCTCCTCACCTCCTCCCCAATCCTATCCTCCTTCTTACCACCACCACAACCTCCACCACTATGTAACCCCAGCTTTTCCTCACCACCACTACCAGACTCACCACCATTGTTCTCCCTCATTATCACCACCACCACCACCACAATCCACTTCTACTATTACAACTATCTCTATCACCACCACCACCACCACCACCACCAGCTTCTACTACTACTACTACTACAACTATCACTATCACCACCACCACCACCACCACCATCACTATCCACTCCTATCCCTATCACCAACATCATCACTCCTCCCATGTAACCACCACTACTACCACCACTACTCCTACTACTTCTACTACCACTACTACCACCAACATAACGTCTCACACCACAGGATATCCACCAACTGATAAAGCATGACATTTAAAGGATGCTGCTAATTGTTGATACTGCTGCTGCTGCTACATCTACTACTACATCTTCTCTCTCTCTCTCTCTCTCTCTCTCTCTCTCTCTCTCTCTCTCTCTCTCTCTCTCTCTCTCTCATCTCCACCACCATCATCCATGTAACATACACCTAAAATATCAACATCAGAAACAAACAAGAATGAAGGGAACATAATAAAATTGGACCCAGTCAGTAATATAAACAAACATTAGAAATAAACAAGAATGAAGGGAACATAATAAAATTGCACCCAGTCAGAAATATAAACAAACATCAGAAATAAACAAGAATGAAGGGTACATAATAAAATTGGACCCAGCAAGGAATATCAACATTAGAAACAAACAAGAATGAAGAGAACATAATAAAATTGGACCCAGCAAGGAATATCAACATTAGAAACAAACAAGAATGAAGGGAACATAATAAAATTGGACCCAGTCAGAAATATAAAAAAACATCAGAAATAAACAAGAATGAAGGGAACATGATAAAATTGAACCCAGCCAGGAATATCAACATCAGAAACAAACAAGAATGAAGGGAACGTAATCCCCCCCAGTCATGCAGGAATAATTATTACATTAGGCAGAACTGATACCATAACTTCTCTTCACTCATAAGGGAAGATTCTTTTGTTGGTGAATTGGTAGGCCTCTGATTCCTCCAAACTGTGCCACGAAACAACAGATCCCCTATTAGTACCATTGAGGGTGTCTGTCTGTTTTCTGGTGTAGTTAGGAGGAATTAGTAGCCTTCCAATTTACCAAAAAGAGAATCTCCCTTTAAGTTGAGTGTGTAGCATAGATGTGTTACAATTAAGGGTGTAGTACAGGGTTGGTAAATATGGAGTAACTGATTCCAACAAACTATTTTAATTAAGCAACAGACTACCATTATTTTTGTTCATCTGGTCCTGTTTCCCAGCATATTTAGGGGGAATCAAGGTGCTCCAATCTGCCAAAAGTGATTTACCACCTTAATTAATTCAAAGCAATCTAAATTTAATCAAAACGTTACACTACCTAATTCAATCCTAAGTAGACAATAGGAATATATATGTATACTATAATTTATATACCTTACCCCAAACTTTACCCAATCTAAACCAATTATAAATACTGTATCCCTAAAACATATGTTATACCATTAACTCAATCAAACTTTACCCAACCTGAACCAAACACACACACTCACACACACACACAAACACACACACACACACAAACACACACACACACACACACACACACTCCCTCCCTTCCTCTCTCTCTCTCTCTCTCTCTCTCTCTCTCTCTCTCTCTCTCTCTCTCTCTCATAAAATAAATTAATTATAAATACCCGTCACCCCAAGCAAATTTTACCCTACCTCACCTATAGTTATAAATATCCTTAAGGGAAAAAAACTTCTCTTGGAAATTTTGAAGGATTAATGATTCCTCCAAACTAACCCAGGAAACAAACCACCTCATTGTTATTAACAGGGAATTTGTTTGGTGAGAAAGTTTGGAGGATATGTAGAGCTCTATTTTATCGTCTAGAGTTTCTCCCCTTGAAAATGTAAATAAGGAGAGCAGAACACATCTAGTAGTTTGTTTGTGTGTGTGTGTGTGTGAGAGAGAGAGAGAGAGAGAGAGAGAGAGAGAGAGAGAGAGAGAGAGAGAATGCGAGAGAATGTGTATGTGTTTGCTCGTGTGGGTGGGAGAGAGAGAGTGTGTGTGTGTTGCTCGTGTGTGTGTGAGAGAGAGAGAGAGAGAGAGAGTTACAAGGAGTTACAAGGAAAAGAGTACCCCTAGGGGACCTTACGATCCATACAAAGAGGGTACCTGTGGGTTTAGTTGCGCAAGTAGGCGACCGTCCTCGAATGTGTCATGTGAAACCATCAAGGAACACTCGCACAACGGCTTAAACACCTAGACGGTGGTTTAAGGCTTTGTCTAATCTGGACTTGAACTGATCCACAGAGTTGCTGTTGACTACATCAGCAGAAGCGCGTTCCAAGTACCGCAGATGCTGTATGTAAAGAACTACCACACAGATCACGGTTGTATCGCTTCAGTCAAGTTTGTAGCCATGATTCCTGGTTGTGCCCTCACTGAGTTGGAAATGTCCCTGTAGTCTACATTGTCAAAGCTCGTAGTATTTTAAACACTTCGATAAGCTGACCACGCAGTCTCCGGGTTTCCAAAGAGAACAGATCGAGTTCTACCAACCGCTCTTTATAGCTCTTGTGTCTAAGAGAGGGTATAAGTTTGGTTGCCCTGGCTTGCACTCGTTCCAATCTAGCGATATCCTTTCGGTAAGAAGGACTCCAAAACTGGACTGCATACTCCAGGTGCGGTCGGACAAGGGAATTGTACAGACAAAGTACTATCTCCTTGTTCCGTATCCAAACTGTCGCTTTACTGTCGCTTTATGTACCCTAACATCCTTTGGGCTTTCTTCTCAGCCTCAATACACTGCTTTGAGAACTTGAGGTCGCTAGTGATAGTTACACCCAAGTCTTTCTCAGTATCAGTGCTTACGAGAGCATTGCCCTTAAGGTTATACTCTGTTCGGGGGTTTCTGTGGCCTATATGCATAACTTTGCATTTGTTCACGTTAAATGGCATTTGCCACGTGTCAGACCACTCCCCGATCTTCCTAAGATCTTCTTGTAAGCGGGTAGTATTTCCTTCTTTCGCGACATTCATACCAAGCTTAGTATCATCGGCGAATTTGGAAATCTTGGCAACCATGTCACCATCCACGTCATTAACATAGATGATAAACAGTAGTGGTCCCAGAACAGAACCTTGGGGAACACCACTAGTAACGGGCACCCACTCTGAAGCCTGTCCATTCACTACCACCCGCTGCCGTCTGTCACTTAGCCAGTTCTCTATCCAATTTGCCACATTTCCGTCTATGCCCAGTGCACGCACTTTCCGAAGGAGGCGGCGGTGGGGTACCTTATCAAAGGCTTTCTGAAAGTCTAAGTAGACAACATCGACCGCTTTATCCCGATCATGCTCACTGAAAACAAAATGGAAGAATTCCACCAGATTTGTGAGGCATGACCGGTGCTGCCGGAACCCATGCTGGGAACCCCTCAGTAGCAAATTTGATTCTAAGTGTGCTGTTATTTTGTCCACCATGATGCTCTCCATGAGTTTACAGACTATCGAGGTTAAACTGATGGGTCTGTAGTTTGACGGTTGGCTAGCATCTCCCTTCTTGAAGATAGGAGTCACCTCTGCCTCACGCCAGTCTCTAGGAACGCATCCAGTCTGGATTATCCTGTTGAAGACCATGCACAGGTGCCGTGATACTTCACCATGCACTTCTTTCAACACTCTAGGTAAGAACCCATCCGGACCGGGGGACTTGTTTGCTTTTAATTCGATTATTTTTCTCTCGATTTCTTCTTGGGTGAAGACCATTGACTCCAACTTCTCACTGAAGGAGTCCAAAGGTTCGGGAATGGGACCACTCTCCTCAGAGAACACTGAAGAGAAGTACTCATTTAAGAGGTTAGCATTTTCTGCATCAGAGTGCATCAATGCTCCATCCTCATTCACCAAGGGACCGATCCTGCGTCGGATTGGTTTACGGCCATTCACATAACTGAAAAACTCCTTGGGGTTCTCTTTGCAGAGTCTAGCCACACGGACCTCCTCAGCACGCTTAGCCGCCCTTATTTTGGACTTCACGTTTCGATTCAGTCTTCTATGACCGTCAAAGTCCCCAGATGCCTTCGCTCGACGATACGCAGTTCTCCTCTCCCTTAGTAGGTTACGGATTTCCCGATTAAACCACTTCGGTTGAATGAACTTCTGACCTGTTCCCTTCAGAGGAATAAAGCGCGACTGAAGTTCCATGAAGGAAGACAAGAATGACCTCCACAGATCATCAGCACTCTCTCCCTCCTCTAGTTCCATTTCAGCAACGCCTTCACGAAGACCTGCAAAGTCCGCTCTCCCCATGTCTAATTTTCTATGCACCGGGGTCACGGACTCCATATTAGGGACCTTAACTGAAAATCTTATAAGCTTGTGGTCGCTTCCACCTATTTCTTCATTTACAGAGAGGTCTTGAATGATGTCATCCTCGGAGGTGAGGACCAAGTCGAGTATGTTAGCACCTCTTGTTGGCTCCCTTACCCATTGAGTGAGGAATTCATCATTTACAAACTCCAAGAGTGTGTGTTCTCGGCAGAGGGCTCTCTGGTTTCCCAGTCAACATGTGTGTTGAAGTCCCCATAAGGATGCACACCCTGCCGTCCACTAGTTCACCCAGCAACTGGTATAGGTCCCTGTCCATCTCATTGAGTTGTCCAGGTGGTCTATATAGCAGAAGGGTTCTGTATTTTGCAGTGCCTATTTCTAGGTCAACTCCAAGGAGCTCGTGGTTCGATGTGATGTTGCAGGTCATCGATTTGATGGAGTTCTTTACATACAACAGCACACACCACCACCCCCTCTGTCCTCTCTATCTTTGTGGAAGAGTTGGTAGCCTGGAATCACGAATTCCCCTTTAAGATCTCTGTCTGAGGTTCTCAACCATGACTCCGTTATGGCCACCATCTCAGGTTCCTCTGTCGCAACGAGGGCCCGCAGTTCCAAAAACTTGTTTCGGATGGACCTGGCGTTGAACAATAGAACCTTCAGGGAATCCCCAACTGCAGGGCTCCCTAGACTCCTCCGTTTCCCGGTTTGGTCATTGTCTTGGTAGTGCTGGGGATATCCTTCTTCAGGATCTCAGCGAATGTCTTCTCTGGGGTCACTCTAGCATAGCGACGAGGGCTCTCCTCCACGCTCGGTCGAGTGCTCCTGAGACATCGTCGGACGGCGTTTTCCATTAATTTGGAAAAGCACTTCTTTCCCCTTTAGTGAGAGATGTGTGCCATCCCTTTGGTAGAGGTCGTCTCTACCAAAGAGTGAGGTGTAGGGGTCCACAAAGAACACCCCCCTCAGCAGTACACAAATCAGCCAGGCGCTGATTTACTGCAATGTTCTTTGACAGAGCAGTCTCTAAAGGGCCTCTCCTTGGGAGCATGCCAACAACTACCCTTCTGCGGGTTTTTAACCACAGTCATCTACTGCACCGATCACATCCGAGAGGACTCCTTCGGTCATGCCTACTCTACCATTTCTCAGGTAGATGTCATTACCACTCACCATGAGTGCAATGACAGCAGATCTGGACATTTGGATCCTCTCAGCTTCCTTTCGGAGGTCAGCATTGCCACAACCTGGCAAACAATTCACCTTCACAGAAGAGTGAAGGCGATCTGCCATTAGGGGTTGCAGCCCTCGTGCCTGGGAATCACCTACAATGTGTATATCCACAGGCCTCTCCTTGGTAGGAGCACGAGATGCCTTGTGAGGAACCCGAGAGTGTTTTGAATTCCTGCCGGGCTCGTCACTTCCTCCAGGTTGCTTCTTCTTCTTCTTTTTCTTCTTCATTTTCTTTTCCTTCTTATTTGATTCCTCACTTTCTTCTAATCCCTCCTCAACTGTCTTCTTGGGTTTTCTCCCTTCTCCATATTCCCCTCTTCTTTTTCATCACACTTTTCTGCAGTATCTTTTCCTTCTGCAGTCTCTTTTCCCTCTTCATTGCTGTTCTTCTTGTTGTTGTTGTTGTTCTTCTTGTTCTTCTTCTTATTCTTTACTGCTGTGGTGGAGCTCTCCGGTGAAGAAGCTCCTTGGACTGCCTTGTCTCTCACATGGCAGTCACACCTCTGTGAGTCCATTCGGAGAACTTCCTCCTTTAGGGAGTTGTTCTCCCTTCGTGAGCAGTGAGATGTGCTTCATCAACCTCTCCTCGAGTTTGCAAAAGTCGCAGACACCTCGAGGAGTCTAGGTCGCTCGCACTCCTCCCGCTGAAGTCCTCACACCAGCGGTACACCTTGCATGTAGTACATGTAAATTTTCTTGCTGATGGACCAGTCATCTCGCTCTAATTCAATTTAAGACCAATAATACAAAAGAAAGGGTAATGTGATTTGGTCTCGCATAAGTCTCATCCGCCTACTTCTAGAAGGTTTTTCGGTCATTCGGCCAACAGAAACCTTATGAGCCAAGCACACCAACCGTAAGGTCTCCCTGGGCCGGACGGCCCCAATCGTGCCGCAGCTCCCATCTGAGCAGCACAAGAGTCCTAAGTAAATGGGACTCTGATTTTTCGACA